>JBBPKI010001109.1:0-14787 GCA_038089155.1 Nevesoporus exiguus
CCTACCCTAAACACCTGTAAGTAGTATATAAGACCAATGTCATCAACAACCGGACTTCAGTCAAGTCCTGGTTGATTCCCCTGAACTCACCCTCTTGATCTCATAAAGCAAGCCTAGTAGTGTGACCGAAGCCTTAGCAGGTTTAGGTTGCCAACACCACCTTCTTCCAGTCCTCCATAATCTAATCTCTATGAGCATAGGCAAAGTCTAAACATGCCTTGCGATATTTGGTAGAAAAAAGAGGGCATTTGGACTTGACTACAGCTTTTATACCAGCCTGCTTCAGCTGGCAACAAACCATATTTGGATGCAGAGGCTTGTTGATAATATTGAACAGGGTTTTGGTGACTTGAACAGCATTTTCAGCTTTGCCAGTGGTGATAAGATGGATAGCATGGTAGGTATTGGTTGGAAAAAGCTTGCTTGAACAATCTCCAGTAGACTTTTGAAGCTCAGAATGCTCCTTGGAGCAAAGTCTAGCAATGGTAGAGTTATGAATCCCAGTAGCAGATTCAATGGCATGAATGGAGTGGCCAGAATCAAGCATAGTAAGAATAGTATTCTTCTGAGTGGTAGAGAGGGATTGCATAATGATAGTTGATGAAAATAAAGAGGTGTGTGAACTTTGTCAAACTCAGATGAAACACTTATATGTGTACCTTTGTTTGTATTGCCAAATATTGACAAATATCTCTTGATTGACAACAATCACATATTTCATATCAAAAGTAACAAAACTGCTGCAATGGTATTGTCATCTTGGAATGTACATATCTCAGCGACCCCTGAACCAAATTATGTAATTCTTTGATCAGCAGATAGCCAGGAGTGTCTTCTATCTTTGGCTCAACAAAGCTAAGTGATACTCCCACACTTACACTTACTATACTTCCACTACTACAAAATAGTCAAACATTGCAGCAGTTTTGGAAGTCACTGTAGTATCAGGTATACCAGAGATGAAGCTGGATGGACTGGGGATAGAGCTGGATGCATGGAGGATCAAGCTGGACAGGTACACAGGTGGTATATGTTAATGTCCAGACTCTCTAGACTTAAGTCTGATTAGAGGTCTGGAGATGCTAAAGGGGAGGTTGACAAAGTTTGTCTTGGAGTTGGACTAAAGTCTGGAGTGGATGTGTCGGAGTGGAGTTACTCAGTAAGGATGTTGGTGCAGGACTTATGTGTTGTGTCCTTGAACAGGTCTGTGTCCTTGTATGTATTTTGGAGGAGTGGAGATTTGACAGGAGGAGAAGGGGATCACAATGAGAATCAGAAGAGGTGACTCAATTGATATTCATGCTAAGGTTACACAACAGAGATACAGAGGTTTTATACTAGAAGGTAAACAGGGACATTAAGGATGTTAGGGAATGAACAAGATAATATCAAGGGTTCATAAGGAACCAAGAAAGAATGGAGGAAGCAAAGAGATGTACAAATGGAATATATACAGTAGAAGATATCCAGGTCTGAAGATAGCCAAGTCCCTATGCAAGCACAGCCTTGATCCAAAGTGGATGAGTAGAGCTCTGAGTATGGAGGAGGTGGAGATGGACTGTGTTACAGAGCATGTTTGTTGGCAATCTAATCCACTTAAGGCTTTGGTCACCACACCACTAGTGCTCACTAGTAGAATCAAAAGGATGAGAGATAATCAACCAGGACTTGACTGAAGTCCAGTTGTTGATGACATTTGACTTATATACATACAAGTACTCTAGGGCAGGTGTGTGAAGACTTACTAAGGTAATGATGTCACTGTGGAGCAGAATTAGAGATAAGAGCCTAGAGTGATAGTAATTAATGAAGCATAAAGATAAGGGTCTAGAATGAATGTGAATAAAGTGAAAGTATTTGACCTAGACTTGGTCAGGTGACATGTCCCACAGTCATGTGATAGTGGTCATGTGACTTGATAAGATTAGATAAGATGAGAAATTATAACATTACCCCTCTTCTATAAATTGCATTCTAGGCAATTGAAGGGAACTTGGGAGGATTCTGTGATGTTGGAGTAAGAAGAGAAAAAAGAATCAAAGTCTATTTGTAGCATCCTCAACTTCCAAGGTGCTGAAGGGTTTGATAAATAAAAGTCTTTTATTGCCTCTTTGGCATTAGAAAGGTGGCTTTGAGGTTCCCACATGTGGTCTTCCTCATTATAGTCTTTCTGATGTACTAGGAATTCCAGAGAGCATCCTTTAAGTTGAAAGTTGATGATGTAGTTGACTTTGAACTCAGGAATTCCTTCTTGTGAGCCCATGACAGGTCCTGGGGCTACTATAGGTTGATTGTCAAGGCATTCCTTATAAGATTTAACCCTTGAAATATTAACAGTTGGGTGGATTTGCAGGGTGGAAAAGAATTTAAGAGTAACAGCATTAGGGCCTGCAAATTGGAGGATTTCATAAGGGCTGATCCATTGCTCTGTGAGCTTCTTCAAGGCCTGATTGAGTTTAATGTTCTCTGTTGATAGCCAGACCATATCTTTGACTATCAAATTTGGAACCTTGGTGTGGTGCTTATTCACTTGCTTTTTCATTGAGATTTAAGCTTTTTCAAGAGATTCTTTAGCTTGCTCAAGTGTCTTGGAGAAATCCTGTGCAAAAGACAAGGATGTCTTATTCTTAGTGATAAGGGGTTCAATATTCATTCTTGGTTTGTAAGTTTTGGTTACCTTGAATGGTGTCTTTTTAGTGGCAGAGTGTTGATGATCATTGTAGGAAAATTGAGCTAAGGGGAGCCACTCTGACCACTTTTCTTGTTTTTTGGCCATGAAGAGCAGAAGGTATTGTTGAAGGTCTTGGTTAACCCTCTCCATCTGTCTGTCCATTTGTGGATGAAATGCAGTGGACATATTGAAGTTGATCTTTAGCATTTTGCTGAGATCCTTTATGACTTGCAAAGCAAATTGTGGTCCTCTATCTGATATGATGGACCTAGGGAGACCATGGTGCTTTCATACATGGTCTTTATACAGCTTGGCTGTTCCAAAAGCTGTGATTATCTTGTTGGTGGGAATGAATTTCACCTCCTTAGAGAATCAGTCTACTATGACTAGAACAGAGTTGCAGGGGTTGAAGAGAGGAAGGTTGGTGATAAAGTCTGTGGATATATTTTTCCATGGACCTTCTGGGATTGAGAGTGGAATTAATTCTCCCTTGGGTGTCTTGTTTTCTGGCTTCATTCATGTGCATCTGTCACACCTTGAACAATATTCCTTGACTTGGGCTCAAAGGCCATTCCATTGGAAGTATCATTCTATTATTTGCCAGGTTTTCTCAGCATTGCTGTGTCTGGCAATGGGAGAATTGTGGTAAAAGGTAATTATATCTTGATGCAAAGAGTCCTTTTGGAGAATGAAGATCCTGTTACCAAGATACAAGATACATACCATCTTTGTTGAGGAGGTTGGGCTTGTCTGAACTCTTCCACTCTTCTGGTGCTTCTATAATTTTTTCAAGGAGCTTTCTTTTTTCTTCTTCAATTGTGAAGCCTTGTCTTTGTGCTCTTACTCTATTTTCAGGGATCATTTGTATGCCCTTGTTATCTTTGTTGATTCCTATGGTATAATCCTCTTGTTGAGAGAGTGTCATATCCATGACATCCCATCCATCTCCACCTCCTCCAGCCCCATCTCTGGCCTCCTCTGGCCACCTCCACCACCTTTAGTCCACCTCCGCTTCCTCCACACTTGGAGCTCCGCTCCTTCGCTCTGGACCAAGGCTATGCTTGCACAGCTACTTGGCTATACTTTGGACCTGGATACCTTTCATACACATTCCATTTGTACTTCCCTTTGCTTCCTTTGTCTCTTTTCCATCCCTTATGAGACCTTTGATACTGTCTCACTTCTTCCCTGACCTTTGATGTCCCTATCAACCCCTTAGTATAAAACCTCTGTACCTCTGTTGTGTAACCTTAGCATGAATATCAAATTAGTCACCTCTCCCCACTCTCGTTGTGATCTCCTCCTCCTCCTATTGGACCTCCACTCCTCCAAAATACAAGGACATGGACCTGTTCAAGGGCATGACATATAAGTCATATGCTGATGTCCTTATCTTGTAACTCTGCTCCAACACCTCTGCTCCAGACTTTGGTCCATCTCCAAGATGAACTTCATCTACCACCCCTCAGCACCTCCAGACCTCTGATTGGACTTGAGTCCAGAGAGACCAGATTTAACAGAGAGAGCATCTGCCTTTCCTATTTTGGATCCAGGCTTGTTGATTAGGATGTAATTTAATCTAGATAGCTGTTGAGACCATCTTGGTTGTCAACAATTTAGGTCTTGTTTTGTCATGAAGTACAGTGACCTCAAAAACCCTTTCCATATTGGCTTGGATGGTGGTGTATAAAGCACACCACCAAACAGTGTGGGAATTACAATTAGCTTTGGTGGAATTATAAATAGTACACACTCTTGGCTATGAAATTGCCCCCTGAGTCATGTGATTTGGTTCACATGCTATGGAAATATGATTGATTCAAAACAGTAACATCATGGAAAGGATTTTTGCATTTTTGAATCAAATAGGATATTTCAACACTTTAGTACTTGGTATAGCCTCCTTTTGCTTTAATCACTGCCTGAACCATTCTAGGCATGCTCTCAATCAGTTTCCTACATTCCTCAACTGGTATTCTGTCCCACTCCACTTGAACTTTTTCCCACAATTTATGAATTCCATTAGGAGGGTTTTCATGCTCTACAAGCCTTCTTTTCAGCCAACCCCAGAGATGTTCAATGGGATTCAGGTCAGGGGACTGTGCAGGCCAAATCATAGTCTTGAATTCTTGCTCCTCTAACCACTCCTTGACCTTTTTGCAGGTATGCTTGGGGTTATTATCTTGTTGAAAGATGGTGTCAGAAGGAAAGAGATCATAATACTCCAGGGTTTGCTGGACTTTATCCTTCAAAATCTGAAAGTAGAGGTCCCCATCCATCCTTCCATCAATCTTAGTGGCAAATCCAACCCCATCCCAAGTCATACAGCCCCACATCATCAGAAAACCTTCCCCAATATTACAAAAATCCCCTTTTCTTCACCTTTTCCTTACCTTTGCCACTTCCTTGCCAACCTCTTAGCTAAGTCCTTATCTTTGGACTCCGCTCTAACCTTCCTTTGGACTATGCCTTACCCCTATGGTACCTTTCCCATATTCATCTCCACCTGGTTGCCATCCACTTTTTATAGCCTCACTATCTCCCATATATAGCCTTCCATCATTGATGTCATCTTTGTACCTACCTATGCATAGCTTCCATCAACCTCCCCTAAGGTGGTCTATGCACATACCCAGTAGTATATAAGTAGGGACCACTCCTGTAGAGTACCCCAAGCTTAGTCTGCCCAATTGATAGTACCATTCTAGGCCCATTCCTAGTGAGAGTGCCAATCTCTCCTAGTGTTCCTCTTGCCTTGCACCTCTTGTCATCCCTCTTGTCTTCTGGTCTAGTCCTAGTTCAGTGCTGCCTCAGGCCACTGTAACACCCAAACTTGAGGGTTCCATCCACCAGCCTATCACTGAGTTCCTCACTTGCCTTTTTCCAAGCCCATTTGCATCCATCTGATCCTAGGTCATTAATTTTGATCTCATCAGACCATATTACCTTCTTTCAATCCTCTACAGTCCAATCTTTATGGGCATAAGTGAAATCCAAGTGAGCCTTGTGATACCTAGCAGAGAGAAGAGGATGTTTGGACTTGACCACAGCTTTCATACCAGCTTTCTTCAAATGAAGGCAAACTATACTGGCAGAAAGAGGTTGGTTGATGATATTGGTAAGAGATTTGGTTACTTGGACAGCATTTCCAGCCTTTCCAGAGGTAATCAGATGTTGAGCATGTCAAATAGTGGTAGGGGAAAGCTTGGAAGGGTGACCTCCTACAGCCTTAGGAAGAGCAGAATGCTCTTTGGAGCAAAGTTTGGATATGGTAGAAGGGCTAACACCAGTTTGCTTGGCAATGGCTTCACCAGAATGGCCAGCATCAAGCAAGGAGAGAATGGTACTTTGTTAAATAAGAAAAAGAGATCTGACCATGATGGAAATAGAGAATCAGAAAGTGTGGAAACTTTTTTCAACTCAAATGTGCTAATTATATATGTCTGTTTGTATATATCAACAAACAATAACAATTATTGTATGATTTGAGTGAGATTCTAGTCATCAATCCAAAAGTACAAAAATCCTTTCCATGACATTAGTGTTTTGAATCAATCATATCTCCATATTGTGTGAACCAAATCACATGACTCAGGGGGCAATTCCATAGCCATGAGTATGTACCATTTATAACTCCACCAAAGCTAATTGTAATTCCCACACTGTTTGGTGGTGTGTGAAGTACATCACCATCCAAGCCAATATGGAAAGAGTTTTTGAGGTTACTGTACTTTAGGTTGGTGTGGTCTGTCCATACTTTGAATTCTCCTGCCCCCTCAAGGTAATGCTGCCATTGTTCTAAAGCAAGAATGATTGTGAGCATTTCCTTATCTATGATTGAATATGTAATTCCTCTGTTTGGAGGTCATAGAAGCAGAGGAAAATGCAACAGGGTGCCACTTGTTGTTGTGCTTGATGGAAAGGACTGTGCCTGTGGCAAAATTGGAGGCATTGGTCTCTAGATTAAACTTGCTGTTGTTATCTGGGTAGGCAAGAATTGGTGCACTTGTGAAGCTTTGTTTTAATATATTAAAAGCTTCTTGTTCTTGGAGCCCCCACTGCCAGGGTTGATCTTTCTTTGTGAGATCATTCAGGGGTGAAAGACTTTTGAAAAGTCTTGAATAAACCATCTGTGGTAGTTTGTGAGTCCAAGGAAGCTCTGGACTCCTTTAATGTTTTTTGGTGTTGGCCATTTGAGGATGGCTTCCACCTTTTCTTTTTCTATTTTAATTGCATTGGTGTTCACTACCATTCTAAGGAATTTGACTTCCTTTTGCTTGAAAAAGCATTTTTCAGGTTTCAGGAATAAGTTGTGTTCCTTCAACTGCTTTAAGATTTCCACAACAACTTTGTTATGCTCCTTTTTGTTGTCTGTCTTGGTGAAAATCATAATGTCATTGATGTACATGATGACTACTCCATCCATATCTGCAAAGATTTTGTTCATCATTTGCTGGAACATGGCTGAAGCATTACACTATCTGAAGAACATTACAAGAGGTTTGTAGGCCCATGAATGTGAGACAAAGGCAGCTTTCCACTCATCTCCTTCTTTTATTTAAATATTATTATAGCTCCATTGAAGATTTAGTTTGGTGAAGAGCTTCACCCCTTGGAGCTTATCCACTAATTGACTTATAAGTGGTAAGGGGTAATTGTTTTTTACCATCCACTCATTAAAGTAGTGGTAATCTTGCACCAGTCTCTTTTTTCCATCTTTCTTTGGTATAAAGAACACTGGTGATGTTTGTGGAGAATGAGAGGGCCTAATGAAACCTTTCTTTGTCTGTTCATCAATAAAACCCTTGAGTTCCTCCATCTCATCTTTACTCATTGGAAAGATTTTAGCCTTTTTTGGTTGAAAGCCAGGCTTTAGCTTTATCTTATGATCCCAGGGCTTTTATAAAGAAATTTGTTCTAATTCCTTTTTGCTGAAAATGTCTAGGAAGTGATTGTATTCCTTAGAAACCATTTCCTCTATGGTGGGTTCCTTTGGCTTTGGCTTTTCCAGGCTTTTGATAAAGTAATGCATGGTTGAAGCATGTTTGAGTTCTTCTTCCTCTTCTTTTGCCAAATTCACTCCTTGGTCCAATAGCATATAACAGAACCTTGGACACCTTGCCATTTTCACTTTTCCTTTTGTCCAATCAATAGTTGGATTGTGTTTCACCAACTATGTGTAACCCAGGATCATATTGTTTTTGCCTATATTTATCATTTCTGCAACTAGGTGTTTGTGGTGTCCTTAATAGTCAAGGATAATTTCTGCCTTGTGTGTGTGTCATATCCATGACATCCCATCCATCTCCACCCCATCTGGCCCCATCTCTAACCAACTCTGGTCACCTCCATCACCCTTAGTCCATCCCTGCCTCCTCCACACTCAGAGCTCTGCTCCTCTGCTTTGGACCAAGACTATGCTTGCACAGGGATTTGGCTATCTTTGGACCTGGATATCTCTTATACATTCCATTTGTACATCTCTTCACTTCCTCCATCCCTTCTTGGTCCCTTATGGACCCTTGGTATTATCTCACTTATTCCCTGACATTCTTGATGTCCCTGTTCACCTCTTAGTATATAATCTCTATACCTCTGTCATATATCCCTTAGCACAAATATTGAATTAGTTCCCTTCTCCTCACTCTTGTCATGATCCCTCCTCCTCCTATTGGACCTCTGCTCTTCCAAAATATGAGGACACAGACCTGTTCAAGAGTGTGACACATAAGTCCTGTGCTGATGTTCTTATTGTGTACCTCCACTCTGACACCTCCACTCTGGACTTTGGTCCAACTCCAAGATGAACTTCATCAACCACCCCTCAGTACCTCTGGACCTCTGATTGGACTTGAGTCCAGAGAGTCTGGATCTTTAATAGTGTAACACTCCTGGCAGAGTTCTTAGTTCCATTGATGTTGAATACTGGTATTTCTTGCTCCAGTTTTTTGAATGGGAACTTTACTTGTTTGGTTCATTCTTGATCTATGAAGATGCCATTTGTGCTACTATCCAATAGGGCCTTGCACTGATATTTTTTGTGCTTGGTAGTGGGGTGTGTTATTGAGATGTCCATAAGGATCTTGTATTACACCTTGATGTTGCATAATAGGATTCAATCTGGGAAGTTGGATTCTGGATAAATATTTTTTTCTTTTGTTTTGACTGAACTAAGCCTGCATTCCCATGCAGCAAACTCCTTTGAAGAACTTTCACAGTTACTTTGTGGAGACCCAGTCTTGGTAAATGATAAATGCACTCTATAAATAGGACTATCTGGTTTTGATGAATAACATATGGAAGAGGTGTCTGAGTCTTCATTAAAATCTTGTCCATACTATACAAAAGGGGAGAGAGAGGAGAAACTATTCTTGGTATTCAAATTGCTCTTTTCTGACTTCTGAGGTCCCAGATCCCTCAGTTGCTGTAGCCTTTTCCCTGCTTCTTCATTTCTGTGTTGTGGAGACTGAAGAAGTAGGCATACATTTTATCATACATCATCCCCTTAATTGCTTGTTCCCCTTTTGGTGATTCTGGGGTCTCTTTCTTGTTGTCTTTGTTTTGGTCCATTGCTTGGACCCTTGGTGCTCTTGAAGCCTCTGTTTTCTTCTTTTGACAGTTGACCTTGTGTCCTCCACCTAAGAATTTGCAGAGAAGATAGGTATCAATAGAGAGTATCCAGGACTTAGCAGTAGAGGAATCTCTGTCATAGTTAGCAAAAACTCCAATCTTAATTTCTATCAGTTTGGAAGTCATTTCTTCATCAGAATCTTCACTATCAGAAGGGTCTGGTGAAGGAGAGCAACAAGGAGGGGGTTGTAGAACATTTTGGACAAGAATGACTAGGGCAGGCATGGTATAGGCAGATAATGGCAAAGCAGTGGTGGTGTTGTGTTTGGGACAATATGCTATTTGGATGGTAGGCACAGCCCAGGGGTCAAAAGAACTTCCTGGTCTAATGGTGGATTCTGATTTTTTGACTTTGATGGGTTTAGGCTCAAAGGACTCTCCTCTAGCAGCAGCTCTTTGGAGCAATAGTTCAAATAAGGCATTACAATGATGTGTTTCAGGGGGGTAGTTTGGATTAGGCAACCCAGTAACTCTTCTTGATGATGACATTTTAACAAGAGGTTCCATACTCCACTGGCAGGAGGGGAAAGAGAAAAACTAGACCTTTTGTTACAAAGCATGTCCTTCTGGACTGCTAACAACAAAGATTCTTTGTGAGGAGGCACTCATGAAGAGGCACAATGTCTTACAAGGAATAGAGAAGCAAAAGAGAACTGTTGTGATAGTTCACATAGGAGCAAGTCCAGAGTCAAGAAGGTGGATTGCACAGGTCTAGCTTGAGGTTTACAAGCAATATAGACTAGCTACTTATAGTCCAAAGAGGTGCACATAGACCAATCTAAGGGCAGGTATGGAGAGAAGGAGAAGATGAAAAAATAACTGCAGAAGACTAAATGGAGCATGGAATACAATAGCATATGAGAGAATACTATTAGGAGGTATTGTCCAATGAAGAAGACTAAAGAGTATGAAGCCAATAAGAAGAAGGGATGAGAAAGTAAACATATTTGGCATGTGGGTGAGGATAATGGAAGGGAATAAAGAAGATTACTATGAGTATATGTGGGATGATGGAGAAAGTCATAACAATAAGTTTTTAATATGTGCAGGCACAGAGGTAACTAGGTAAGTGAAATGGAAGGCAAGATAAAACATAGTGGAGACATTGAGATGGAATGGGAATAGAGATGTCAAGATGAAACAAAAATGGAGATGTCATAGGAGAACATACTGAGAGATGTCAAGATATAACATAATGGAAAAGGTTCAAAGTCAAGATTTATGATATTGAGCAAGAACAAACCAGAGGATCAATGGAGTTGGTCCAAAGTTGATCTGGAGTGACTGGAGTTAGGTGGGATATGACAGTTGCTCCCCAAGCTGATATAAATATGTGCCATGTTGCAGGATCAGAGCTTTAAAATAGAGATCTTCTGCATTATAATCCCTGCATAGTGAAGACCTTGCTTGACATTTTTATTGCAGATCTGGCTTTTCATAGTATCCAGGCATCCTGGTGTACAATACTTTGAAAATTCAAGCACAGTCTTGCTAGCAATACACATGATCTCCTTCCTAGTCAAGTACTATGTACATACTAAGTATCATTCTTAAGCAATCCATCATCCATCAGAGCTCAAGCTTCCACTACCAAGCTATGTAACCCAAACCAGCTAGTTTGACCTATATTGCTAGTGGTTGCACATGATTGACTTTACCTATGAATGAGCTATGTACTTCTGTTCTAGAATATTGCAACCATGTCATGGCATTGTAAGAGCCAAGCAGCTAAGAATCATTGTGGATATCTCACACTTCTATGATTGTCTCTGTTATTTTCTATTTTATCCAAAGTGAAGAAGAACTGAAATAATCTCACTGCCCATTTGTACAATACTGAGGTTGATAGTATAGACTATAATAGATAACTATGTTCAATTTCCCACTGGTCCTGTCTTATTGGTGTCCATGGGCACCACTAAACACCCCAATCCCATAGTATAGGCCATCTGACTCACCAATTTTACATATTGGAAGAATTCAGAATGGCTGCAAGTGCATCACTTAGATTCTAAACTGCAGGAGGTTGACATTTAGCATCCACCATCTGGCATTAAGCACCAATCATTGAACAGCTTAGCAATTCCTAACATCCTGGCACATTCCCATGATAATTAACTATGTACTCACAGCTAGCAATTTAGAGGACTGATGCACAAAAGAAGGCTAGTAGGGAATGGAGAAAGTGAAACAATAGGTGCAGTAACCTGGCCCTTAATCACTGACTGGAGATGACATCCACATTCATGCATGTTATATACTGTGGTCCTGAATATTTAAATGACTTGATGATTGTTTATAATATATCACACCACCTTGCCTACTTTCAGAATCCACAACTTTAGTTGGTCATTTGCAGCCAGTAGTACCCACTTCCAATGCAAGAATGAAACACTTACCATTCTCTCCACTCCAAGGACTCATAAGTCTTTATAAGTGTGATACATATCAAGGGTTTAAGTTTTGCAAGGAATAACAGCACACATATGCTTCAATCAATGCAGACATTATGAGCAGTGGTATCTTGCAACCATTAAATCTCACAACTGCAAGTTACACCCATTCCAGTCTTTGCAGCCAGAATGTTAATGGGAAAAAGCAATCTGATGGGGGACAACTGAGAGGCTCCAGTGCCTTGATTATAGATCCCAATATGTTGCAATGTTCCAGAACTGTAACAACACTCATGGTTGGAGGCAGTCAGGTGGCACATCCATCAGTTGGCTTTGGCTAAGTAGCTTGATGATGAAAACCTGAGGTCCTACAGTATTTCTCTTGATGGCTCAAGTTCATTGGATACTTGAAAACGTGAGAGCAATGCGTCGATTGTTGTGGAAGGAGATCACGTGGATGAGCATGAGTCAGCTCCCAGACCCCTTAATGACGTGACATAGGAGCCTCGCGCGGTTGCAGCCAACGGTCACACTCTCGGTGGACTAGGTGTGCACCCAACTTACTGTCCGTTCTACGTCGCTCATACCACAACGGAATAGACGGTCGCATAGCTCTAATGCAGGGAGAGTCCTTCGCAATCGTCAATCGTTTCGTTCGTCCGGCTGGGAACTCATGTCCCATCCACAAACTGCCTGTCGAAATCCTTTCATATATTTTCTGGTATGTCCCAGACCTTGGGACATTTCCATATGGCATTGCGCCAGACAGGAAGATTTCCGACACGGACTATGCGAGGTGTGGGTATAGTCATGGTGCGTTGACGCCATGGCTTCCAGTCTCTCTCGTTTGCCGTTACTGGTATGATATCGCAACTTCGACCCCATCCATCTGGTCAAACATCGTGATCACTTCTCGGTCACGTCCTCCATTCTGTCGCGTTGCCAAGCAGCTGGAACGGAGCAGAGACGCCCCTATAGATATCCAGATCAACCTACTTGGCGCTTATGGTTATAAGCGATCGCGCATCCCTTTGTTTTGCCAGCTTCTTCTTTCAAAGGTTGATTGCTGGCGCTCGTTAGCGGTTGAAGTTACCTCCTGCAAGGATATGCATGAGATTCATGATGCAGTCTTCAAAGCCCCTATTCCGATCGCATCCAAACTCACATCGGTTGCGCTGTACCACAAGGGCCATGAGTACGATGATATTTCACTGTATTCCACGCTAAAAGACCTCACGTTTTTTGGCCGCTCGGCTCCTTGTTTGAAAACCATCTCCCTCACCAGAGTGGGCATTGATTGGAACCAACCCTGGATCTCCATGGCATCCCATCTTACAACTCTCGAGATCACGAACAGCTATGAACGGGGCATATGCCCATCCTGGACCAAATTTGCCACCATCTTGCGTGGCGCTCCTCATCTGGAAGCTCTCATCTTTAAGAACTATTGCGATGAAAATAGCGTTGACCCCGCCTGGCTGCATCCAACATTCGAAAGCACATCCAGAGACCACAGTATGATTCCAATTGAACTTCTCGAGCTCAAAAAATTGGACATCGATCTAAATCTTGGCATGGCAATCCAACTTCTGCGCAGGTGTTACACTCCTTCACTTACAACAGTGTCCATACGGGCCCATGCTTATTTTACCTCGGGCCTGCAGGCGGGCCTCGAAGCACTCATCGTACAGCTCGTTGGGCCACTGGCGCGTGCCAACACTTTGGACTCGGAGCAAGTTCCGCGCTCGCACAGTTTGCCTGCCAGTGTTCAACATCTCACCCTCGACTCTTTCAAGATTCAGAGCAATGAATACATCAATTCGTTGTACTGCAACCTGAACCAGCTCACCTCGCTCACACTCCTTTACTGCAAAGTCTTCCCTGCATTCGTCAATCTTCTTTCCGCGCCAACTGGGCGCCCCTGTGATGTCAGGCTGCCGCGACTCGAGAAGCTCGCTATCCGTGACTTTTCACGGATGCATCATTGGATGAGTATGAGACAAATCTGTGCGCTCGCACAACATAGGAAAGATATGGGTGTTCCTCTCAAAGAGTTGCATCTCAGGGGGGCGTGGGGTAGCACTCCGGACGACAGCCTCTCGTGGTTCGAAGAGAACCTAGAGGTGTTTTCCTTTTCGTAAGTATAGTAGTGTTCGGGTAGCCTAAGATGAGCTGCGTGTCTACCGTGTGTAAGCTCCTGATGATTCGACGGCCAGTTGCGAGTGTTATAGCCCACATGGATTAGATGCGCACGGCAAGGGATACGACCACGCGTTATGCTCCAGCAAACGTTCGACGGTGGCAGTGTGTATGGGCGTTACGCCCTCGACCGCCACACACATATAACACCCCAAAGCCCTCGACCCATGCCTCCTCGTCCTTTGCACCATGCCAGTACGCCCCGAAGACGCTCCCCGCCGCTACGCTGACATCTCCCACGCAAACTTTTCGAGATGGGGTGTCTGGGATCCCACCCGTGGGCCCAAGGTGTGTCTGCACTAGCCTCACCTGCAAATTTCAGCCCGATCCGAGTCCACGCTCTCAGCGTTGAAACCGACACTGACGCGGACGCGGACAGATTGGCTCGTATGGATTCATCAACATCGAGACGGGCGCCATGGACGTCGAGGGCAACGTCTACGACCCCGAGTTCCAAAAATATGTCGACGCGTGCGACGGGATCAAGCTCGCGGACCACCAGCCGGTGTATAGCGAGGAGACGATCAACCCGGTCATGTTCTCGATGTGGGTCCGCAAGAAGGAGTTCGAGGCCCCGGTTGATGCGTCCGTCTCTTTCGCTCGTTTTTCGGTTGGGTTCGGCTGACATGGCATCCACCTCCTGACTCCAGTCCCGCGGGCGTCGACTTGGCGTCGACCAAGGGCCAGTGGTGGTTCCAAAAGGGCAAATCGTGCGCGGTGCTGTTAATGCATCAGCCGCGCGAACAAGTCCTCCCGGGTCCGGTCCTCGAAGAGCTCTTCAAGATCCCAGAACTCAAACACAAGCACCTCATCATCAAGGTCATGCATTGTTCGGCGTATGCGCGGTACCTCTCTGGCACGGGTACGTATATCTCCCACCCACACACCACGCGT
>JBBPKI010001110.1:0-14759 GCA_038089155.1 Nevesoporus exiguus
GCAAGGAGGTGTGATATGGCTTGAGTGAAAAGGATGGCAGTTGGGAGGGTGGAGATGAGGACAGTGAGGATATATATTGTGATGGGGATAGCAACAAATTGTTGGTTGGTCATGGATCAATCAGTTTCCAAGTAAGTAGATTGATACTCCGCCAATAGTCCCTATGTTTAATTGAGGTTGCTTTTTGGTTCCCATGTATTTTCTAATGACAAGTAACCAAGCCACTTGATCAGGTATCACCTTTGTGATCCCTTTCCTTAGTGGGTGAGTATAGCCTCAACTTCATATTGTTTCTCATTGTCAAGGATGTCAGGTGGAGGGTAAAGGAAGTTGGGTCTGTGTTTGATGGTGGTGCAATAGGGGGATAGTAGTGAGGTGTGGAAGACATCATGTATCTTCTACATTAGGGGTAGCTTCAGTTGGTAAGCTATGGGGGAGAGGACTTGTGTGATTTCAAAGGGGCCTTTTATTTTTGGTGCAAGTTTTCTGGTTGGGTATGCAAAGTGGAGATTGGTGGCCTCCAGCTACACCCTATCTCCAACTTTCCAGGGGTGGAACTTTGATGTGATCTGTTCTTTCATGTACTATGTAGCTTTTTGATGTGCTGCTAGTGCCTCATCACATCCCTTGGAGATCAGGAAGAGGCAGGTTTCTAGCAAGGTTTTTCCTATTGTTGGGTAGGATCAGGGGTGATATCCCATCATCAGGAAAAAAGGGGTTTCTTTGGTGGTGGAGTGAGTAGCTGAGTTGTGGGAAAACTCTGCAGTGGGAAGAAGATCTACCCAATCCTAGGGTCTTCCCTGGCAAAAGATTTGTAGGTATGTTTCAAGCTCTTGGTTGACTCACTCAGTCTCTCCATCAGTCTGTGGATGGTAGGCAGAGGAAAGCTTGATGTCAAATTTAAGGAGGCATACTAGTTTCATGGTGAATGCTGACATGAACTGTGGACCCCTGTCTGAGATGATCATATCATGAAGTCCAAATCTGGGGAAGATTTGGATAAAGAACAGCCTTGTGATGCCTTCCACATTAATACTTTTAGAACAAGGGGAGAAAATTACCCCCTTAGTAAGCCTGAGGTTGACCATGACCATCACAGCATCAAAGGAGCTAACATGCAGCAGGCTGGAGATGAGATCCACTGAGATCTGTTGGAAGGGGCAGGTTGCAATGGAAGAGAGGGGGGACAGTGGTGGCACCATGAGATGGGTATTCACCTTGTTCACCTAACAGGTAGCACATCCTAGAATGTACTGTAGTGCTGGATAAACGTAGCCATCCCAGGCCACCAGTAATCCTGGGTGAGATGTTGTAGAGAACCTTGGTTCCCTATGTTTGTATTCTGGATTTATAGGGCATCTGATGCTATCACAACACATCCAGTGTTATCCAGGTCATCCCAATGTTATCCTGGTCGACTGGATGATTTCCCAGTACATTTCTGGCTGGGATTGATTCCCTACACAACCAGATTGTGCAGAAACTGGCCAGAGTTGGTTTATACCAGCTGGGATCACTTCCCAGTGCTGTTTACCAGTATTCTGGTATTCAGGTATATTTGTTTATGACTGATTTTGATTGTTTTGGGCCTGTTTTGCTATTTTTACTTATTTGACATTGTTTTATGCTTTGCTGAGCACTACATAGACATGTCATTAGTTACCTAATACAGTTTTCCCTTCTTCCTCTCTGTTAGTATGCCTGGTATAAGCCTGTAAGCCCAGTCCTGGTTCTCCCTTGCTGTCTACATTGCATGCAGAAGTCCAGGAACACATCTACAAGTCTGGTATCCAGTTCCTTTTGGAGAAGGCCCCAATAGGAGTTGTCCACACCAATGGTACACTTTTTATCATTCTTTTATATCCAATTTCTGGCCATTTGTGGTGTCTTGAGACTCCCTGGGATGAACACATTGCCCCACTTTCTTTCTCTTGCTTCACACTGAAGCACATTTGAATCTTTACAATGTTGTTGAGTATAGAAGATCCCTTCATATCCCCCACATGAGGAGGAATGAAGGGATGAGACAAGATCATGGCAGGTGGGTTCAGGGATATACAACCAATTGTTGTAATACAGCTATCTGTCAGTGAATTGCCAGTCAAGGAGGGTAGATCAGGGTAGCAGGGGGTAATTCATTTTTCAGTGCATTCACAGTGCAGAGGACCAGGGGGTCATTAGCAGAGGATGACTTAATTTTCTTGGCAAGAGCAAGATCCAATGCACGGATGCTGACATGTTCCAGGAGGTACTCATAAAGAGACATATCAACCAGTAATATCAGCATCAGTTTGTTGTCTGATGAGGTATCCACCTCATCCTTACATGAGAGGGCATCTGCCAGCCCCATCTGAGAGCCAGGGGTGACTTGCCAGATAATGTCAAAATCTTGTAGAAAGAGACTCCAGCAAGCCTGGTGGTGGGAAAGGTTCTGGGGGGTACACATATACAATAAGTTTTTATGGTCAGTGAGTATGATTACTGGATGGGCAGTCCCTCAAAGGTACTATCACCATTCCTCAAGTGCCTCAATGACTGCTAGTAACTTCCTATAATAAATATCGTAGTTCCATTCTAATGGTGAGAGGGGTGGAGGAGAAATATGCTACCAGATGGAGGTCGCTGTTACCATCAGACTGCATCAGTACTGCCCCTACTGCAGTGAGGGAGGCATCAGTCATCAAGGTGAAGGGTCAATTGGTGTCAGGGAGGGCAAGGATAGGCGCCTGGGTAAAAACCTTCTTCAGGGTCTGGAAAGCTGTTTCCTGGTCAGCTCCCCATGCCCAAGGTTGCCTTATCTTGGTGAGGAGGTGTAATGGTATGGTGGTGGTGGAGAAGTTTGGGATAAACTTCTGGTAGAAGTTGCAGAATCTGATGAAGGAGCAGACTGCCTTCACTGATCAAGGGGGGGACCAGCTGGTGATAGCAGAGAGCTTAGAGGGGTCCTGTAACAGTCTTGGCATATCTATGTATATGCTCCTTGATTCTCCTTCCTCTGACCTTCCTGGTTTACTAATTCAAGGGAGGCACTCACAAAGAGGCACAATATCCTTGGCAGGCTTGAAGGGAATTACTACTAGTCACTCTTCCTAAGTGACAACCAGTCAGTGGGGTGACTCATCTGAGTTGGCTGACAAAGGGATACTCCTCTAAGTACAGGTGAGCAACTCCTCTGAGTTGTGAGTGAGGGACTTCTAGTGGAGCATGAAGTTGATACACCAAAGATGATGATAAGAACTGGCTAAGGACTTTACTATACATGAAATGCTAGTTTAAATAGTGTCCACCAAAGGGTGGCTGAGTGCATAGCAAAAGATAGTAACTATAGATCAGGATGGTAGTACGGATGACACATCACCCAACAGAGAGATGATAATGTGGGAGGCAATGTCCAAAAGATAGAAGAAGAAGAAGATGCTGCAAAAGCAAAGCTATAATAACAGGATCAGTCTGATGTCATCTGAGTACAAGATGACAAGGTAAGGGATATAGACTTTCTGTGTGATTGGTCCCTTCCAAAGATGAAGGAAGAAAATAAGTAGGAGGTGACCATGAAGAAATAAAACTGTAATATTACCCCCTTCATATGGTTGAAGCCCAGCTTTGACTACCTGTTCATATCTATTAATCTCTGTCAGGTCCCTCTGGATCCCCCTTGTTGACCTCATAGTCATAAGGATCAGACTCAAGGACAGCATCACATATGCTTCCATTGTATCCCATTGCTCCACAAGTTGAGCATTGTGTGGAGGGGCAGTATGGGGCAGCATGACCCCAATGGTGGCATATATTGCACTGTAGAGTGAGGCACTAATTACTATTATGCCCTGGCACCCAGAGTTTGCACTTGGGGCAGTGATACTGCGGGCAGTGCTTGTGAAAGTGACTGAGTGCTCTGCACTGAGAGCAACAAGTGAAGGTGAGGTTTGTTAAGGTCCAGTCTCTTCAGACTCAAGTCTGATCAGAGGTCTGGAGGTGCTGAGGGGTGGTTGATGAAGTTTGTCTCAGAGTTAGACCAAAGTCTGGAGTGGAGGTATCAGAGCAGAGTTACATGGAAAGGACATTGGCACAGGACTTATGTGTTGCACCCTTGAACAGGTCTGTGTCCTCATATTTTGGAGGAGTGGAGGTCCAACAGGAGAAGGAGATTGCAATGAGAATCAAGAGAGGTGACTTAGTCAGGAGATTGCAACAGGAGTTAGGAGAGTGGAACTAAATTGATATTCGTGCTAAGGATACATAACAGAGGTACAGAGGTTATATACTAAGAGGTCAACAGGGACATCAAGGTCAGGGAACAAGTGAAACAGAATCAAGGGTCTCATAAGGGATGGAAAAGGGACAAAGGAAGCGAAGAGGAGTACAAACAAGAATGTACCAGAGATATCCAGGTCCGAAGTTAGCTGAGTCCCTGTGTGAGCACAGCCTTGGTCCAGAGTGGAGGAGCAGAGCTCCAAGCATGGAGGAAGCAGAGGTGGACTGAGGGTGATGGAGGTGGCTGGAGATGGCTGGAGATGGGGTCAGAGGAGGCAGAGATGGATGGGATGTCATGGATATGACAAGGTTCTCTGGGGTGATTTCTCCATGAGGAGGGGAAGGTATGACATGGTCTGGAACAGAAAGTCATTGGGTAGCAGGAGGGATAGATGCCATTCTAGAAACAGGCATTCACACAGGAATGGGGGTCTTAGGAGATAGGGTCGCAGGTGGATGGGCAGGGGGTGAGGTCAATCATTCTTGTAGGGGTGTCTGAAGGATTAGGTCCCTTTCCTCATATTCATTAAGCACTTTGTTGGTGAGGGTAGCATAGATGGGTTGGAAGAGGGGACAGATATCTCCTGGATTGAGGGATAGGATGGCATCATCAAAGCTGACAGCAAGGAGAGCATCAAGGAGGTGAGAACATATCTGCAATAGTCTAGTGTGAGCACCATCAAGGTGTGGTGAGGAGATGGAGACATAGTTGGGGAACTGTGTGAGGTAGATGGAGATGGTGTTCAGGATAGTGGCAAGGGAAATAAGGGCTTCTAGCCTCGAAGTGGAGCAAACAGTGGGGGAACGTCCTATATTTCTAAGAAGAGGAGGAGAAGACAGCAAAGCAGAATAAAGTAAATGATGTTGGAAAGGAGGAAAAAACTCAGCAACCACACAGTGAGTGCAAGCAGCAGCAGCAGCAAAAGTGTCAATAGACATATTGATGGGCTAGTTATGGTGGGTGGCAAGTAGGTGGGATATGGCTCGAGTGAAGAGGATGGTGGTTGGAAGGATGGAGGCAAGGATGGCAAGGATATATATTGTGACAAGGATGGTGATGAACTGTTGGTCAGTCATAGATCAATCAGTTTCTAGGTGAGTGGATTTATACTCCACCAACAGTTCCTGTGTCTGATCTAGGTTGCTTTTGGGTTCCCATGTGTTTTCTGATGATGGGTAACCAAGCCACTTGATTAGGTATTGCCTTTGTGATCCTTTTCCTTGGTGAGTGAGTATAGCCTCAACTTTGTATTGTTCCTCATTGTCAAGGATGTCCAGAGGGGGAAGAAGGAAGTTGGGTCTGTGTTTGATGGTGGTGCAATATGGGGATAGTAGAGAGGTGTGGAAGACATTGTGTATCTTCCATGTTGGGGGTAGTTTCAGTTGGTAAGCCACTGGGAAGAGGACTTGTGTGATTTTAAAGGGGCCCTTTTTGATGCAAGTTTTCTGGTTGGGTATGTGAAGTGGAGATTGGTGGCTTCCAACCAAACCTTATCCCTGACCTTCCAAGGATGGAACTTAGATGTGATCTGTTCTTTCATGTATTGCCCAGCTTTTTGATGAGCTGCTAGTGCTTCATCACATCCCCTAGCAATCAGGGAGAAGCAGATTTCCAAGGTAGGGAGGAATGTCTTTCCTATTTCCAGGTAAGACTGGGGGTGATATCCCATCACAAGGAAGAACAGGATTTCTTTAGTGGAGGAGTGTACCACAGAGTTGTGGGAAAACTCAGCAGTGGGGAGGAGAGTTATGTACCCAATCCTGGGGTCCCCCCTGACAAGATATTTGTAGGTAGGTCTCCAGTTCTTGGTTGACTCATTTGGTTTCTCCATTGGTCTGGGGGTGGTATGCAGAGGAGAGTTTGATATCAAATTTGAGGAGGTATGCCAACTCCATGGCAAACACTGAGGCAAACTGCAGTCCTCTGTCAGAGATGACCATATCATGGAGACCGAATCTAGAGAAGATCTGGGAGAAGAACAGCTTCACAATGCCTTCTGTATCAATGCTTTTGGAACAAGGGGAGAAAATTACCCCCTTCATAAGCCTGTAGTTGACCATGACCATCACTGCATCAAGAGTCCCTACACATAGTAGGCCAGAGATGAGATCCACAAAGATTTGCTGGAATGGGCAGGTTGTGATGGAGGAAAGGAGTGATAGGGGGGGAACTGTGGGGTGGGTGTTCACCTTATTTGCCTGACATGTGGCACAGCCCAAGACATAGCACTGGACAAAGGTAGCCATACCAGGCCACCAATAGTCCCAGGCCAGGTGCTGCTGAGTGTGGAAGACCCCCTCATGCCCTCCAACCACAGAGGAATGAAGAGAGGAGATGAGGGTGTGGTGGGTGGTTTCAGGGATATATAACCAGTTTTTGTAATACAGCTGTCCATTGGTGAACCTCCAGTTGAGGAGGGTAGATCGAGGGAGGAGGGGCAGTTCATCCTTCAACACATCCACAGCACAAAGAACCAGGAGGTCATTGGCAGAGGACTCTGTAACTTTTTTGGCAAGAGCTAGGTCCAACACACAGATGCTAATGTGTTCCAGGAGGTACTCACAAAGAGACACATCAACCAGAAGTATCAGCACCAGTTTGTTGTCTAATGAGGTGTCCACCTCATCCTTGTGTGAGAGAGTATCCACTGGCCCCATCTGGGAACTGGGTGTGACTTGCCAAATGATATCAAAATCCTGAAGGAAGAGGCTCCAATGAGCCTGTTGGCAAGAAAGGTTCTGGGGGTTATGCATATATGACAGATTTTTATGGTCAGTGAGTACAATTACTGGGTGGGCAGTCCCTCAGAGGTATTGTCACCACTCCTTGAGCGCTTTGATGACTGCCAGGAGTTCCCTGTTGTAAATATTGTAGTTTCATTCCACTGGAGAGGGGGTGGAGGGAAAGTATGCTACTGGATGGAGGTCACCATTACCATCAGGTTGCATGAGCACAGCTCCTACAGTGGTGAGGGAGGCATCAGTTATCAGGGTGAATGGTCAGTCTGTGTTGGGGAGGGCAAGGACAGGTGCTTGGGTGAAGATCTTCTTTAAGGCCTGGAAAGTGGTTTCCTGGTCAGTCCTCCACTCCCAGGGCTGCTTTACCTTGGTGAGGAGATGCAGTGGTGCAGCAGTGGTGGAGAAGTTCAGAATGAACTTCTGGTAGAAGTTGCAGAATCTGAGAAAGGAGTGGACTGCTTTTACTGATCAGGGGGGAGACCAGCTGGTGATAGCAGAGAGTTTAGAGGGGTCCATCTTGACCACTCCCTCTCCTACAACCATTCTGAGGTACTCTACCTCAGATGTGTCAAATGTGCATTTGGATAACTTCAAGAAGAGGTGGAGCTCTCTCAACCATTGGAGCACCTTCTTGGTTCTATTGTGGTGTGTTGCAAGGTCAGCAGAGTGGATAAGGATATCATTCATATAGATGATCACCCATCCTTGGGCAATAGTCTCTAAAGGAATGGTTCATAAACACCTGGAATGTGGCTGGGGAGTTGCATAATCTGAAGAACATTACCATAGGCTCAAACAGTTCAAGCAGGGTAACAAACACCACCTACATTGATTCTCAGGGCGGATGAGGATGTTGTTGTAGCCCCACCAGACATCAAACTTGGTGAAGACATTAGATTCTTCCAACTTATCCATGAGGTCAGAGATGAGAGGGAGTGGATAGGCATTCTTGACCATGTGTCCATTGACATATCTATAATCCTGATATGGTCTGAGTGTTCCATCCTTCTTAGGTATGAAGAAGAAGGGGGAGGCATGGGGGGACTTGGATGGGACTCTCCTGCCTGTCTTCAGATGTTCTTCTATGAAGCTCTTACATGCTTCTTGTTCCTGAGGGTTCAGTGGATAGATCTTGGCCACCTTTGGTATGAAGGTGTTCTTCAGCTCTATTCCATGGTTGAAGGGATGACTGGGGGGTAGGAGGTCATGGATCTTTTCAGCAAAGACATCTTCAAACTCTCCAAATTTGCTGGATAATTTGATGGCAACTTTCTGAGCCTCAAATGCTATCTGCATTGGCAGCATGGTCTTCCTGATGAATTCACCATTCATCCATCATTCTCTTTTCTTCAGCCATCATTCTGTGGTCTTGTCTGGATCAGTGTTCAGATATCTGAGCAGATATCTCTGGGGACAGTGTCAGCAGCGGTGGGGTTGGTTCTGGGAGTGTCAGGGAGTATAACTGTTTCTTCCATCCAATCAATCTTTGGGTTGGTTTGGTGGAGCCATGTCATTCCTAGAATGACTTGAGGACATCTGCAACCTATGATCATACAGGAAATCTTGTTTTCTACTCCCTCTACAAAGAGGATCATATTCATCTGAGAGATGATCTCTCCTCTAGAGTTTTCTATCCTGTCCATGTTATAGGCTTTGATTGCTTCAATTGGAATGGCTGGTGCATCTAGCTTCTTTACTAGACTGGGATCAATGAAATTTCCTGTTGCCCCACAATCAACAAGGGCAGTTGTTTTGACAGTTTTTGCTCCATGCTTCAATGTTACTGGGAAGCAAATAGATCTATTGGTACTGGAACTTAATAGTACAGGAGCAATGGTATAAGAGGCAGACATCAAGGCAGCCTCTCCTTCTAAAAATCCAGAGGTTCTTCCACAGGGGTTGGTTCTTTGTCCTTGTAACAGGTCTTGAGGATGGCTAAGATCTCATCCTTGCTCTTCCCTCTTCCTTCAAGAGAGCAGACATAGGCTTCAATGGGAGATGGCTTTGGTGGTGGTGATGGTGGTGTCTCAACTACAGCCACAGTGGCAGTATGTGGGGGTTGCAGGGATCTCTTTCTGTTGTTCCTGGGGTGATTCCTGATGGAACAGCCTTGCTTCTTACAGATAAAGCACAGCCAGTCTCTGATGCATCTGGCCTTCTCTGTTGGAGACAATCTGATGGCATCAATTTCTATGGCATTCAGATCTCTGCTCAGGTGGGAGGGGAAGCGCTTACCAGCTCTGATCAACTGGATCAGATTCTGTTGCTTGTGGAACTTCTGAGTATTGAAGATTCATTTGGCCAGAGTATTGGAGATAGTGGCCTGCATCAGGATAAGGTTGCCAACTTTTCATCTAACCCTCTGAGAAACTTTCAACAGATCTCTCCTTTGTCAGAGATCTTGGCCTTGGCTTGTAGTGCAAGGAAGTCCTGCACATACTCATGGAACCCATTGTTCATCCTGGTTACTGGGTTGTAACAGACACTTTGTCTGATGTAGTCTAATGCATTGGCTGTGTTCTGTTTTTCTTTGAATGCAACAAATGCTGCAAGGAACTCTTTCTCCAGTGTATCAAAGTCTCTTCCTGTGGTGGTGGTATCATTCATTTTATCATACCAGTCCTTGGGGAACTGGACAAGGTGTCCACTTCCCATCTTGTTTAGCACCATGTATATCTTGGATTCATTGGTGGAGAACAGGAATGAATTTACTGCAAAGTGGCCCTTCATGGCCTTGATCCACCTGGTGGCATCATCAGACTTCCTAGTGAAGTCAGTGGGGAGTGTGGACTTTAGCTTAGACTTGGAGGTCATGGTGGGGGATAGTGAATGCATAGGTGTAGGGGTGTTCCAATCATGGGGGCAGGATGGTAGCAATGCCACAAATTGTCTGTAAGAGCTTACTGGATCTGTCAATTCTAGCAGCAAGGAAGCCTCTAGCTCTCCTGGCACATCAACTGCAATCTGTTCTTCCTCCTCTGAGGATTCTTCTTCTTCTGGGGTGTGAAATGTCACAGCTCTGGCTCCTTGCAATAGGGCATGGATGAGAGGGGATCCTCTCCTGCTTCTAGGGTCTTCCTGACAAGGAGTGCCAGCAGAGGAACTGGTTATCCTGCAAGAGGGGTGTTGGGGATCAATGGTGGTAAGTCTTTCTTAGAGAAGAAGGCATAGAGGATGAGCCATTTCTTTTGTAACAGTCTTGGTGTATCTATACACTCCTTGATTCTCCTTCCTCTGACCTTCCTGGTTTACTGATTCAAGGGAGGCACTCACAAAGAGGTGCAATGTCCTTGGCACGCTTGAAGGGAATTACTACTAGTTACTCTTCCTGAGTGACAACTGGTTAGCAGGGCAACTCCTCTGAGTATGGGTGAGCAACTTCTCCAAGTTGCTAGCAAGGGACTTCTAGTGGAGTGCAAAGTTGATACACCAAAGATGATGATAAGAACTGGCTAAGGACTTTACTATACATGAAATGCCAGTTTAAATAGTGTCCACTGAAGGGTGGCTGAGTGCATAGCAAAAGATAGTAACTATAGATCAGGATGGTGGTAAGAATGATGCATTACCCAACAGAGAGATGGTGATGTGGGAGACAGTGTCCAAAAGATATCAGAAGAAGAAGATGCTGCAAAAGCAAAGCTATAGTAACAGGATCAGTCTGATGTCATCTGAGTACAAGATAACAAGGTAAGGGATATAGACTTCCCATGTGATTGGTCCCTTCCAAAGACAAAGGAAAAAAATAAGTAGAAGGTGACCATGAAGAAATAAAACTGTAACAGGTCCATCTTGACCACTCCCTCTCCTATGACCATTCCAAGGTATTCTACTTCAGGCACATCAGACATGCACTTGGATAATTTCAGGGATAGATGGAGCTCCCTCAATCATTGAAGAACCTTCTTGGTTCTATCATGGTGTGTAGCAAGGTCCATGGAGTGAATAAGAATGTTATCCATATATATAATTACCTAGCCTTTGGCAATGTAATCCCTGAAAGAATGGTTCATAAATGCCTGGAACACAGCAGGAGAGTTGCATAGACCAAAGAACATTACCATGGATTCAAACAACCTGAGTGGCATGATGAACACCACCTTCCATTGATCCTCAGGGTGAATGAGGATGTTGTTATAACCCCATCTGACATCAAACTTAGTAAAGACACTGGATCCTTTTAACTTGTCCATAAGATCCATGATAAGGGGTAGCAGGTAGGTATTCTTGATGGTATGTCCATGAACATATCTATAGTCCTGGCATGGTCTGAGTGTTCCATCCTTCTTTGGCATAAAGAAGAAGGGAGAGGCTTGGGGAGATTTGGATGAGACTATCCTCCCAGTCTTCAGATGTTCCTCCATGAAGCTTTTACATGCTTCCTGTTCCTGGATGTTGAGTGCATAGATTTTGGCCACCTTCAGCACAAAGGTATTCTTCAATTCTATCCCATGGTCAAAGGGGCAACTTGGGGGTAGGAGGTCATGGGTCTTCTCAGTGAAGACATCTTTGAATTCTTTGAATTCACTGAGTAATTTGATGGCGACTTTCTATGCCTCTGAGGCTATCTGTGTCAATAGGGTGGTCTTTCTGATGAACTCACCATTCATCCATCATTCTCCTTTCTTTAGCCATCGCTCCATAGTCTCATCAGGGTCTGTGTCTAGATACCTGAGCAGGTATCTCTGAGGAACAATGTCAGCAGGGGTGGAGGTGACTCTGGGGAGGTATGGGAGTATGACTGTGCCTTCCACCCAATCGATCTTTGGGTTGGTTCAGCAGAGCCATGTCATCCCTAGGATGACTTGCAGGCATCCACAACCTATGATCATGGGGGAAATTCTGTTTTCTACTCCTTCAACAAGGAAGATCACATTTATCCAAGAGGTAATCTCTTCTCTAGAGTTCTTTGTACTGTCCACATTGTAGGCTTTGACAGGTTTGATGGGGATGGCTGGTGCTTCTAGTTTCTTTACTAGGCTGGGGTCAATAAAGTTTCCAGTTGCCCCACAGTCAACCAGGATAGTAGTTTCAACAGTTTTTGCTCCATGCTTTAATGTTATGGGAAAGCAAATTGATCTATTGGCACTTGAGCTAAGTAGTACAGGAGCAATTGGGTGAGAGGTAGACATTGAGGCAGCCTCTCCTTCTAAAAATCCTAGGGTCCTTCCACAGGGGTAGGTTCTTTGTCCTTATAGCAGGTTTTGAGGATGCCTAAGATCTCGTCCTTGCTCTTCCCTTTCCCTTCAAGGGAGCAGACATAGGCTTTGATGGGGAACAGTTTTGGTGGGAGTGGGGGTGGGGTCTCTACTACAGCCACAGTGGCAGTACACAGGGATTGTGGGAATCTTCCTTGGGTGGTTCTTGGTGGAACAGCCTTTCCTCTTGCAGATGAAGCACAGCTGGTCTCTGATGCATCAGGCTTTTTCTGTGGGAGATAGTCTGATGGCATCTATCTCCATGGCATTTGGATCTCTGCTCAAGTGGAAGTGGAAGCATCCACCAGCTCTGATTGACTGGATCAGATTCTGCTGTTTGTGGAACTTTTGAGCATTGGAGATCCATTTAGCCAGCATGTTGGAAATGGTAGCCTGTATTAGGATAAGATTACCCAGCTTTTTATCTAGCCCTCTAAAAAACTTGCAACAGATCTCACCTTCATCTGAGATCCTGGCCTTGGCTTGTAGTGCAAGGAAGTCTTGCACATATTCTTGGAACCCATTGTCCACCCTAGTTACTGGGTCTCAGCAGACCCTCTGTCTGATGAAATCCAACACATTGGCTATGTTCTGCTTTTCCTCAAAGGGGACAAATGCTGCAAGGAACTCTTTTTTGAATGTGGCAAAGTCTTTGCCCATTGTGGCAGTATTGTTCACCTTATCATACCAGCCCTCTGAGAACTGGACACCACATCCAGTCCCCATCTTATTTAGCATGGTGTAAATCTTGGACTTGTCTGTGGTGAACAGGGATGAGTTAACTGCAAAGTGGCGTTTTATGGCCTTGATCTATCTCATGGCATCATCAGACTTCCCAGTGAAGTCAGCAGGGAGCATAGATTTTAGCTCAGACTTAGAAGTCATGGTGGAGGAGGGTGAATGTGAGATTGAGGGGGCATTCCAATCATGGGGGTGGGGTGGTAGCAATGCTATGTACTGGTTGAAGCTTGTTACAACTTCAGCAGACTCTGGTGCAGGAGAGTTCTCAAGTTCTCCAGGCATGTCTACTACAATCTGCTCATCTTCTTCATCAGAAGGGTCTTCTTCTGGGACGTGGAATGTTGTGGCTCTGGCCACTTGGGACAGTGCTCATATCAGTGGGGATTCTCTTTGCTCTCTGGGGTCTTCCTGATGAGGGGTGCCAGTGGAGGAGCCAGTAATCCTGCAAGAGGGGCATTTAGGATCTATGGTGGTAAGCCTTTCTTAGAGAAGAAGGCATAGGGGACAAGCCAGTTCCTTTGTAATGGTCTTGGTGCACCAACTGCACTACTAAGTCCTACTTCCTTGGGCTTCCTGCCAACCAGCTCAAGGGAGGCACTCACAGAGAGGCACAACATCCTTGAGGGGTTTGAAGTGGACAACAACAGGGTACTCCTCTGAGTAACAGGCAACTAGCAGGGCAACTCTTCCTGAGTTGGCTAGTGGTGATGCAGTGCTCTTCCTGAGTGGCAATGGTACTCCTCTGAGTACAATGAGCTACTCTTCCAGAGTAGCGAGTGGAAACTGAGATGAGTGCAAAGTTGATATACCAATATGGATTGTAAGAACTGGCTAAGGATTCTACTGTACACTGGATGCCAGTTTAAATAGTGTCTGACAAATGGTGGCTGAGTGCATAGCAAAAGATGGTAACTATCAATCAGAATGGCAATGAAGATAATGCATCACCAAACAGAGAGATGGTGATGTAGGGGGCAGTGTGCAAATGATATCAAAGAAGTGAAGCTGTGAAGGTGAAGCTATAGTAATGGGATCAGTCTGATGTCATCTGAGTACAGAATGACAAGATATGGGATGTAGACTTCCTGTGTAATTGGTCCCTCCCAAATGCAAAGGAAGAAAATAAGTAGGAGGTGACCTTGAAGAAACAAAACTGTAACACCAGTCACTTGGAAGCAGCTAACCATATCATCCATTATCTCAAAGGAACTCAAGATCTCTTACTGGTACTTGGAGGTGACCATGTGGCATGTCTGATTGGTCACACTGATAGCAATTTTGCAGCCTGCCCAGACACTGGTCAGTCCACAAGTGGTTTCTGCTTTTTGCTCAGGTCTGGTCTTGTTTTGTGGTTGTTATGATTATTCTTTCTTTCTTCACTGTTGCCAACCCCTTAGCTAAGTCTTCATCTTTTTGCTCCACCTTAACCTTGTCTTCACTTTCTTGATGGCCATGCCTTGCCCTGGTTCCTGTCCACTCTACCTCCACATGGTTACCATCCTGCTTCTCTTCTTTCTGTTCATCACTGCACCTAGTGACCTTCATCTTTCATCACATCTTTGTCCCTAGCAACAGCAGTGCTGCACATCTTTCCTCTTAGTATATAAGTAGTCACTTCATGTATAGTAGTCCCCATCTTGCTCTTGCCACCTATAGGAGACCACCAATCTAGTGGCTTCATCCCTTAGATCCCATCCTTGATCATTCCTTGTCTAAGTGCCAGTCTTAGCAAGCATCCTTGTTCACTATTGTCCTAAATTGCTGCCTCCTTAGTGGCTATTACCATTACAGTGGTGCTCATGACAGCAGAAGCTTGTGACTCTATCA
>JBBPKI010001111.1:0-14759 GCA_038089155.1 Nevesoporus exiguus
TAGCCAGGAGTATGTACTATTTATAATTCCACCAAAGCTAATTGCAATTCCCACGGTGTTTGGTGGTGTGCTTCGCACACCACCATCCAGGCCAACATGGAAAGGGTTTTTGAGGTCACTGTATACTTCATAGGTGAACAGACCCTCTCTAAAATGAAGGAAGAATAAAAATAAAAGGTGTCCTAAGAGAAACAAAACTGTAACAGTTTTCATCCCTAAAAAACATTACTAAGCCCTCTTAGAATCCCTTTAATCTCCTGGAATGTGATTCATAGGAGGGGGGTGGTGTTATGATTTCTTATCTTATCTTATCTTATCAAGTCACATGATCTCATCATGTGATCGTGAGACATCTCACATCACCAAGTCTAGGTCAATACCCTTCACTTCATTCACACTCATTCTAGACTTTTATCTCCCATGCTTGCTTTCTTACCAATATTCTATACCATGACATCATTAATAACAAAGTACATTAGTCAGTATTCCCAGACCTGCCCTAAACCTATACAGTAGTCTATAAGATGAATCCAATTGACAACCAGACTTCAATCAAGTCCTGGTTGATTCCCCTTATCCTCTTGATTCTAAAGCAAGTACTACTTGTGTGGTGACCAAAGCCTTAAGTGGTAGAGGTTGCCAACAATAAGAGTCTAGACTAATGGTAATTAAGGAGGTGTGTAGATAAGGGGGCTAGAACAAATGTGAATGAAGTGAAAGGTATTGACCTAGACTTGGTCAGGTGACATGTCCCATGATCATGTGATGGAGGTCATGTGACTTGATAAGATAAGATAAGTGGGAAATGTGTAACACCACCCCCCCTCCTATAAATCATATTCCAGGCAATTGAAAGGAACTTGAGAGAGCTCAGTGATATTTATGAAAGAGAAAAACAATGAGTCAAAGTCCATTTGAAGTATTCTAAGTTTCTGGGGTGCTGCCAGGTTAGAAGCATAAAAGTCCTTTGTTGCATCCTGCATATTCTTAAGATGGTTTTGAGGTTCCCATATGTGGTCTTCCTCTTCATAGCCCTTCCAGTGCACTAAAAATTCCAGAGCTCTTCCTTTAAGGCATGAATTGACTATGTAGTCTACCTCAAGCTCTGGTTCATTTCCTTCTGTGCCCACAATGGGTCCCAGGGCTACTATGGGTTGGTTTTCAAGCCTTTTCTTGTATGGCTTTATTCTGGAGGCATTTACAGTACTATGGGTGGATGTAGAGGGTTTTTGGTAATTGAAGTTTTACAGCATTCAGGCCAGAAAGTCCAATGATTGTGTAGGGATCAATCCATTGTTTTATGAGTTTTTAGGAGGCTCTGTTTAATTTGATGTTTTCTGTAGAGAGCCAAACCTTATCTCTGATGGAGAAGTCTACAGTGTTTATCTGCTTGGACTTTCATTGTTTGTTGAGCCTTTTCAAGCATGATAGAGAAATCAGTGCCAAAAGAGGCAGCTGCTTTGTTCTTGGATTTGATGGGCTCTCTTCCCATCCTTGGTTCATAGGTTTTCATCATCTTGAATGGTCTTTTCTTGGTTGCAGAGTGGAATCAGTTATTAAATGTAAACTGGGTGAGAGGCAACCATTCTGCCCAAGAATCCTGTTTCTCAGAGGTGAAGAGATGGAGATACTGTTGTAGATCTTGATTGACTCTTTTGGTCTGCCCATGGGTTTGAGGGTGAAATGCTGTGGACATTTTGAGGTCAATCTTAAGTATCTTAGCAAGATCCATCATAAGTTGGGAAGCAAATTGTGGACTGTGGTATGAGATGATTGAGTGGGAAAGTCCATGATGCTTCCAATCATGGTCTTGATAAAGTGTGGCTGTCCTGAGTGACATAATAGTCTTGTTGGTGGGGATAAATTCCACCTCTTTGGAGAATCAATCAACAATCACAAGGATTGTATCATGTCCACAGGAGAGCAGAAGGTCAGTAATAACATCCACAGATATATCTTGCCATGGACCATTTGGAATCAGATTAGGAACAAGTTCTTTTGAGGGAGTTTTGTTCATTGGCTTCATCCATGTGCACCAATCACACCTGGAACAATAATCTGTTACCTGGGCTCAAAGGCCAGGCCACTGAAAGTATTGTTCTATCATGTTCCATGTTTTATTTACACTGCCATACCCTGCAACAGGTGAATCATGGTATAGTGTGATGATATCTTGGTGTAATTGTCCTTTTTGGGGTATAAAGATCTTGTCACCAAGATACAAGATTTCATCTTTGGTAATTAGGTTGGGTTTATTAGGACCCTTTCATTCCTCTTGTGCTTCAACAATTTTTTTGAGGAGTTGTCTTTCTTCTTCAATTGTGAAGCCTTGTTTAGTTACCTTTATTCTTTTTTCATGGATCATTTGTACTCCTTTGTTATCCTCTTCAATATCTCCATATGGTCTTCTCTTCTAGAAAGAGCATTGGCTTTCCCCATTTGAGAACCAGGCTTATTAATCAAGATGTAGTTGAATCTTGATAGCCATTGCAACCAGCATGCCTGTCTCCTATTTAGGTCTTGCTTAGTCATGAAATATTTGTGATTTGTGTGATTTGTCCAGATCTTGAACTCTTTAGCTTCTTCCAGGTAGTATTGCTATTGTTCTAAGGCAAGGATGATGGCCAATATTTCTTTATCAGCAATTGGGTAGTTCCTCTGCTCTGGAGTCATAGATGCAGAGGAGAATGTGACAGGGTGCCACTTATCATCTTGTTTGATTGATAGAGCCACACCTGTGGCAAAGTCTGAGGTGTCAGTTTCTAGTTGAAACTCACTATTATTATCTGGATATATGAGGATCAGAGCCATTGTGAAGCTTTTCTTTAAGGAGTCAAAATCTTCTTGTTCCTTGGTGCCCAATTGCCATTCTTGGTCTTTTTTGTAAGATCATTCAAGGGGCATGAGACTTTTGAGAAGTTTTGAATGAACCTTCTGTAATAAATGGTGAATCCTAGGAAGCTTCAGACTCCTTTGATATTCTTGGTTGTTGGCCACCCTAAGATGGCTTCCTGTTCAGTTTGGACTCTTTGGGCTCAAGTCCAATCAAAGGTCCTGAGGTACTGATGGGGGTGGTAGACAAGTTCATCTTGGAGTTGGACCAAAGTCTAGAGCAGAGGAGTTGGAGTGGAGTTACACAATAAGGACATCAGTGTAGGACTTATGTGTTGGGCCCTTGAACAGGTCTGTGTCCTCATATTTCAGAGAAGTGGAGGCCTGACAGGAGGAGGAGGAGATCACAACAAGAATAAGAAAGGGGGACTAAGTTGATATTCATGCTAAGGTTATATGACAGAGGTACAGAGGTTTTATACTAAAAGGTGAACAGGGACATCAAGGATGTCAGGGAATGAGTGAGATAACATCAAGGGTCCATAAGGGATCAAGAAGAAAGCAAAGGGAAGTACAAATGGAATGTACCAAAGATATCCAGGTCTGACACATAGCCAAGTCCCTGTGCAAGCATAGCCTTGGTCCAAGCAGAGGAGCAGAGCTCTCGGTGTGGAGGAAGTGGAGGTGGACTGAGGGTGGCAGAGGTGGCTGGAGATGGCCAGAGATGAGGCCAGAGGGGGCAGAGATGGATGGGATGTCATCAATATGACACTTCCACCTTTCCTTTCTCCATCTTAATTCCTTTGGTATTTATTATTATTCTGAGGAATTCTACTTCTTTTTGCTTGAAGAAGCACTTTTCTGGTTCCAAGAACAGGTCATGCTCCTTTAGCCTTCTTAGTACTTCTTGGATGATCTTGTCATATGTTAAATTGGTCATCTGCTCCCTCTGGACTCAAGTCCAGCTGGAGTTGCAGAGGTCTAGGGGTTAATGAAGGAGTTACTGTAGAAGTTGGACCAGAGGTACTCAAGAGGACATCAGTGCAGGACTTATGTGTTGCACCCCTAAGCAGGTTGTGTCCTCATATTTCAGAGGGACAGAGGTCTGATAGGGAGGGATGGGGAGATTGTGAGATGCAGGTGCCAAACAAGAGTTAGAAGAGATGGGACATTTAGTTAATATTTGTACTAAGAAATAGTATAGGTGGTACATAGGAGTTAAATAGGGCAGAGTAAGTGGAGGAGGTACAAAATAAGGTGAAAATAGTATCTGACAAAGGCAGAGAGCATATGAAAATATTCTAGGAGGTCAGAAGCAAAGTAAGGGCCAAGGAATGTCAGGGATACAAGTAAAGACTGATCAAGGGTCTAAGACAAAGGAATAAACAAATGGGGATAATATGCAGGCAGTTCTGAGTAAGCACAGCCACATGTCTGATCAGAGGAGTGGAGCTCTGAGCATAGTGGAGATGAAGGTAGACTAGAGGGAGATGGAGGTGACCAGAGATGGTTGGAGAAGGGGCCAGAGGAGGTGGAGATGGCTAGTTAGGCACAGATATAACATCATGTTCCTTTTATCATCTGTTTTTGTAAAGATCATTATATCATCAATGTAAATGATGACTACTCCTCCCATGTCAGCAAAGATCTCATTCATCAATTGCTGAAATGTGGCAGGAGTGTTGCACTGCCCAAAAAACATTATAAGAGGCTCATAAGCTCCTGAATGTGAGACAAAGGTAGCTTTCCATTTATCTCCTTTTTTTATTTTTACATTCTTATAGCCCCATTGAAGATCTAACTTTGTAAAGAGCTTTACCCCTTGAAGCTTGTCCACCAATTGGCTTATTGGTGGTAAGGGGTAATTGTTTTTTACCATCCACTCACTAAATTAACAGTAATCTTGAACAAGCCTTTTCTTTCCATTCTTTTTTGGTATGAAGACTGGTAATGTTTGAGGGGATCAAGATGGTCACATATATCCCTTTCTAGTTTGTTTCTCAATGAATCTTTTCTTCTTCCATCTTGTCCTTACTCATTGGAAATATTTTTGTCTTTTTGGGTTGAAAGCCAGGCTTTAGCTTTACTTCATGATCCCACAGTTTCCTTAAATGTAATCATTCTAACTCCTTCTTTGAGAAGACTTCCAGGAAGTGGTGGTACTCTTTTGAAACCATTTCTTCCAAAGTTGGTTCCATGGATTTTGGCTTTTCTAGGGACTTGATAAACTTATGCATGGTTGAAGCATGCTTTAGTTCTTCATCTTCCTCTTTGGCCAACTGTGTGCCTTTGTCCAAAAGCATGTAGCAACTTTGGGGGCAGCAAGAGAGCTTTACTTCTTCTTTTGTCTGTCATATCCTGCCCAACTCCAGACTAGTTCCCCTGGTTGTGTGCATAGACTCAACTCCAGACAAACTCCATTGATCCTCTGGTGTGTTCTCACTCAATATCATAGATCTTAACTTCAGACCTTTTCCATTATGTTCTATCTTGACATCTCTCTATATGTTCCACTATGACATCTCTGTTTTCATTTCATCTTGACATCTCTATTTCCATTCCATCTCAATGTCTCTACTATGTTTTATCTTGACTTCTGTTTCACTTACCTAGTTACCTCTGTGCCTGCACACTTTGAAGACTTACCCAATCTCATTTCTCTTAGTATAAAGTCTCTACTTCTGTCTGTAGATATGTCATATCCATGCTAAACCAGCCATCTCCACCTCCTCTGGCCCCATCTCTGATCTACTCTGGTCACCTCTGTCCCCCTCTAGTCCACCTCCATCCCCACCATGCATGGAGCTCCTTGGAGCTCCACTCCTCCAATCAGACCTGCAGCTGTGCTAGTTCAGAACCTTCTGGACATTATCCGCTTTTGTTCTTCCTTTTGTTCTTTTGTCCCTTCTTTGTCCCTACTTTGCTTACTATCTCCTAGAATATTTTCATATGTTCACCATCTTAGTCGGATACTATTTTCATTCCATTTAGTATCTCCTTTGCTTAATCTGCACTATTTAACTCCTGTACCTCCTGTATATACTCCTTAGTATGAATATCAAACCTGTTAAGTCTGGACTCTTTGGACTCAAGTCTGATCAGAGGTCCAGGGATACTGAGGTGGTAGTAGACTTGTTAGTCTTGGAGGTGGACTGAAGTCTGGAGTGGAGGAGTCAGAGTGGAGTTACTCAGGAGGACGTTGGCACATGACTTATGTGTTGTGCCCTTGAACAGGTCCGTGTCCTCATATTTCAGAGGAGCGGAGGTCCAATGGAAGAGAAGGAGATCGTGACGAGAGTGAGGAGGGTGGACTAATTTGATATTCATGCTAAAGCTACATGATGGAGTGTACAGGGATTATATACTAAGAGTCAGAAGGTAAGTAGGGCCAGAGCACAGCATAGGAGCTGTGTTCCAAGACAAGTATTACAAATGTACAATGAAGATGAGTAATACTATAAAGAAGTTCCAGGTCTGGGTATAACTGAATAGTGGTCTGAGCACAGGTTGGTCCGAGTGGAGGAACGGAGCTCTGAGCATGGAGGAATGGAGATGGACTGAGGGAGTCAGAGTAGGCTGGAGTTGGCCGGAGTTGACAGGAGTTGGGGCCAAAGGGGTCAGAGATGGATGGAATAGCATGGGATATAACAAAACCAAGTCACCTCTCCCCTTATTTTGCAATCACCCCATCTCCTACCTGTCAGACTTCTGTGCCTCCAAAATACGAGGACATGGACCTGCATAGAGGTGTGACACATAAGTTCTGTGCTGATGTCCTCCTGAGTACCTCCACTCCAACTTCTCTGCTTGGACCTCTGGTCTAACTCCTACACTAACTCCTCTGTTAACCCCTAGAACTCTGCTCCTCCAGTCAGACTTGAGTCTGGAGAGACCAGACCTTAACAGTATATTCATACTCACACTTGAGCAGGTCTCCACTCTTTCAGTTTCCCATCATGTCATTATGACACCTCTGACATCCTCCATATGGGCCAGGATTCATTGTAAATCTGACCATGCCCTTATGGAGTTATGTCCTCTTACCTCTGCTTGTACTCTGATCCTCCATTAGGATCTCTACATGGGCTGGGATTCATTCTGAATACAACCATGCCCTATGGAGTTATCTCATGACCTTACCTCCAACTGACTCCATTCCTTTGGCAAGTCTCCTTCAGGCTACCCCTTGTGTTACCTCTGAACTCCATTCTACTCTGCCTTTCAGCAGCCCTTTATTACCTCTATACCTCTGTTTTGCTCTTGCTCTCTTGAGCATCCTTTGTTCCTTACCTTTCAAAGCTCCATCTTCACTCCACCCCTTCAGCAACCTTTCCTCTCTGTTCTTTTGTACCTACCTTCATGATGTTATGGAGCACATCCTTCTGGACTGCTAACGACAAGGATTCTATGTGAGGAGGCACTCATGAAGAGGCACAATGTCTCACAGGGAATAAGAGGGCAAAGGAGAACTATTGAGGTGACAGTTCAGGCAGGAGCAAGTCCAGAGTACAGGAGGTGGAATTGCACAGGTCCAGCTTGGGGTTTACAAGCGAAGTAGCTAGCTACTTTATAGTCCAAAGAGGTGTGCATGGACCAAGAATAGGGCAGGCATGGAAAGTGAAAGAAGGAAGAAGAAGGTGAAGGAATAACTGTGGATGGGTAAGTAGATCACAACAGTGTGCAAGAGAACACTGTTAGGAGGTGGAGTCCTAAATGAAGGTAACTAGGTAAGAACTGAGATGGTGAAAGAATAGTTGAACTCATCCAGTGAGAAAGTGACTAGGAATTGTATGTATTTAGCATGGGGGTGCAGATACATGAATGAGATGCTCTCAGATACAAGGAGAAGACCAAGATGTAAGGGTAAAATCGTAACATTACCCCCTTTGTAGCTTTGCAGTGGCACTGCATTCCTAAGCTCCAGAGGAATCCTCACTGTTGAATACCAGCTGGTCATCATTAAAGTCTTCAGAAGTAAAGGGGCAGTTTGGGATGGTGTGTCCAACAGCTCCACAAAGGCCAAATCGGAGGGATGGGCACACTTTGGCCACATGTCCCCAGTGATTGCATGCAGAGCAATGGGACATGAGGCAACAGGAGGTGGGGTGTCCACAGGAGTAGAGGGAACAGTTGGGACAGCAATACTGTGGACAGCTCCATTGCAAATGTCCATATCTTTCACAGGTGTAGCACTAGTGGTCTGAGAGATCCGTAGTGGCAAGATGGGCTTGGACTTCTAGGGGAACTGGGAGGACTCAAGTGGGGGAAGAGAGTATGGTGACACCAGTGGGGAGGTCTCTAATGCAGACATTTGAAGGTAACGAAAGACTAGGTAGGGGTGCAACAGATGGTACGGAGAAACGGACTGGCAATGGGTTTTCTGGAGTGGTAGGATGAGTAATGGATGGGGATTGCTGGGAAGCATTCAGAATGTTGGTGTCTAAATAGTCATCAAGATCTGTCTCATTAAGGGAGAATAGAACAGCCTGTGGGAAATCTCCTAGGGCACCAGGGGGAAAGGCAGAGATGATCCATCCGAACTGGTGGTTGTCCATCAGATCTAGGGTGCAAAGATGAAGTTGATCAAGCAGACTAGTTTCATTCTGTTTAGTATCTCCTTCACTTACTCTACACTATTTAACTCCTGTACCTCCTGTATGTACTCCTTAGTATAAATATCAAACCAAGTCATCTCTCCCCTCATTTTGTGATCACCCCATCTCCTCCCTGTTGGACTCCTGTGCATCTGAAATACAAGGACATGGACCTGCTTAGAGGCATGACACATATAGTGACCTCAAAAACCCTTTCCATGTTGGCCTGGATGGCAGTGTGTGAAGTACACCACCAAACAGCATGGGCATTATAATTAGCTTTAGTGGAGTTATAAATAGTACATACTCTTGGCTATGAAATTGCCCCCTGAGCCATGTGATTCGGTTCACACGCTATGGAGATATGATTGATTTAAAACAGCAACATCATGGAAAGGGTTTTTGCACTTTTAAATCAAACAGGGTATTTCAACACTTTAGTACTTGGTATAGCCTCATTTTGCTTGAAGCACTGCCTGAACCCTTCTAGGCATGCTCTCAATCACTTTCCTACATTCCTCAATTGGTATTCTGTCCCACTCCACTTGAACTCTTTCCCACAATTCATGAATTCCATTAGGAGGATTTTCATGCTTTGCAAGCCTTCTTTTCAGCCAACCCCAGAGATGTTCAATGGGATTCAGGTCAGAAGACTGTGCATGCCAAACCATAATCTTGAATTCTTGCTCCTCTAGCCACTCCTTGACCTTTTTGCAGGTATGCTTGGGGTCATTGTCTTGTTGAAAGATGGTGTCAGGAGGAAAGAGACCATAATACTCCAGGGTTTGCTGGAGTTCATCCTTCAAAATCTGAAGGTAGAGGTCCCCATCCATCCTTCCATCAATCTTGGTGGCAAATCCAACCCCATCCCAAGTCATACAGCCCCACATCATCAGAGAACCTCCCCCAAACTTGAGGGTTCCATCCACTAGCCTATCACTGAGTCCCTCACCTGCCTTTTTCCAAGCCCATTTGCACCCATCTGATCATAGGCGATTGATTTTGGTCTCATCAGACCATATTACCTTCTTCCAAGCCTCTGCAGTCCAATCTTTGTGGACATAAGCAAAATCCAAGCAAGCCTTGTGATGCCTAGTAGAGAGAAGAGGATGTTTGGACTTGACCACAGCTTTCATACCAGCTTTCTTCAAATGAAGGCAAACTGTACTGGCAGAAAGAGGTTGGTTGATGATGTTGGTAAGAGATTTGGTTACTTGGATAGCATTTTCAGCCTTTCCAGAGGTAATCAGATGTTGAGCATGTCAAATATTGGTAGAGGAAAGCTTGGGAGGGCAACCTCCTACAGCCTTGGGAAGAGCAGAATGCTCTTTGGAGCGAAGTTTGGATATGGTAGAAGGGCTAACACCAATTTGCTTGGCAATGGCTTCACCAGAATGGCCAGCATCAAGCAAGGAGAGGATGGTGCTTTGTTGAGTAAGAGAGAGAGATCTGACCATGATGAAAATAGAGAATCAGGAAGTGTGGAAACTTTTTTAAACTCAGATGTGCTAATTATATATGTCTGTTTGTATATATCAACAAACAATAACAGTTATTGTATGATTTGAGTGAGATTCTAGTCATCAATCCAAAAGTGCAAAAACCCTTTCCATGATATTAGTATTTTGAATCAATCATATCTCCATATTGTGTGAACCAAATAACATGACCCTGGGAGCAATTCCATAGCCAGGGGTATGTACTATTTATAACTCCACCAAAGCCAATTGTAATTCCCATGCTGTTTGGTGGTGTGCTTCACACACCACCATCCAGGCCAACTTGGAAAGGGTTTTTGAGGTCACTGTAAGTCCTGCACCAATGTCCTCCTGAGTACCTCTGCTCCAACTCCTACACTAACTCCTCCATTAACCCCTAGAACTCCACTCCTCCAGTTGGACTTGAGTCCGGAGAGACCAGACTACAACAAGATACCTCAGTTTAAATCTCAACTTAACCTTGTCCTATCCTCATCTTGACCTGATGATCTCCTCTCATCTTGAGTCCCAGACTTTGCTCTGAGCTCTGACCCTCTGCAAATTCAGGACACTGGACTTCTGCAAGGGCACACCATATAAGATGAAGCCAAGTCCTATTCAACTAATCTAACCCTGGAAGTCTGGAGTTAGTCCAGAGTTCTTCCACCCCAGTGTTTAACATTGTCCAATCAATGGTTGGGTTGTGCTTTGCCAACTGTTATGGAGCACATTCTTCTGGACTGCTAGCAACAAAGGTGCTTTGTGAGAAGGCACTTACAAAGAGGCACAACATCTCACAAGGAATAGAGAGACAAAAAGGAACTGTTAAGGCAACAGTTCAGTCAGGAGCAAGTCCAGAATTAAGGAGGTGGATTGCACAGGTCTAGCTTGAGGTTTACAAGCAAAGTAGCTAGCTACTTATATAGTTCAAGAAGATGCACATGGACCAAGATAAGGGCAGGCATGGAAGAAAGGGGAAGACAATGGAAGGGAAAAGATCAAAGGAACTACTGTGGATGGCTATGTGGATCACAACAGCATGTGAGAGAATGCTGTTAGGAGATATCTGTCCAAATGGAGATAAGACTACAAAGTATAGAGCGAATAGAAAAAGGGGGACTTGAAGATGATCAAGAAGGAAAAGATGCAGTATAAGGGATAAAATCATAACACCAACCATGTATAACCCAGAATCATATTGTTTTTGCCTAAGTTGGTAACTTCTGCAACTAGGTGTTCATGATGTCCTTGATATTCAATGATTATACATATCAGCTTTGTGCATGAGCTTCCTGCTGAGTTCTTCATTCCATCGCCATTGAATACTGGGATTTCCCTTTTGAGTTGCTCCTGAGGGAAATTAACTTCCTTGGCCTATTTTTGATCAATAAAAATGCTGTTTGCACCACTGTCAAGTAGGGCCAAGCACTTGATCAGTTTTCTTTCATGGAAGGGTGTGCTACAGAAATGTCTGTTAGGATTTCTCATTGCACCTTGGTATTTCATAAGAGGATTCATTCTTGGAAACTATCCTCATAATTTTCTTTTTTTTGTCTTGACTGAATTAAGCCTGTATTCCTGTGCAGCAAGCTCTGTAGATGACCCAGTCTCAGTTGGTAAATATACTCTGTAAATAGAACTTTCTGATTCTAAAGAACATAGAGTAGAAGAGGAAATGGAGTTGTCATCAAATTCTTGTCCATACTGTACACAAGAAGAAAGAGTAGAAAAGCTGTTTTTTGTATTTAGCAATAGTCCTTTTGGCTTCTGAGGTCGCAGATCCCTCAGTTGCTGTAACCTTTTCCCTGGCTCTTCATTTCTATATCATAAAGATCAAAGAAGTATGCCCTTATTTTGTCATAGGACATTCCTTTAATTGCTGCTTCTCCTTTTAATTCCATAGGAGTCTTTTCTGTATCCTTTTGTTCTCCTCCCCCCATGGCACAGACTTGAGATGCTTTTGAAGCCTCTGTGCTTCTTCTGCAGCAGTTGAATTAATGGCTGCCATGCAAGAACTTGTACTCAGAGAATTCCCTTTTGGGGTTCATGCAGTTTCAGGCTATATGCCCTTCTTTCTTGCAATTGAAGCAAGTTTGTCTTCCAACAGCTTCTATGTCCATGGGCTGTCCTTGCCCTCCATATGTTCTTGCTTGTCCTTCTCAGTGTGTATTTCCTGAGGAGAACCCTTGCCTAACTTCTTCCTTACCCTTTATTTTGAAGGACTCCATATTGGCTCCTACTTCTTTGATTTTCTCAATATAATCTTGTACACATCTTTTTCACTGTCCTGTGTAGAAAATTTATTGCGTGATGGTTCCTTTGGTGGCTTTTTTGAGTAGTCTAACTTCATTGGCATCATTGGTGGCAGAGTCTCCTCTGGTTTCATAGTAGTATCCTAGTCATCTTGTTGTAAACAGCTGAGCCTCTTCTCCTTCTATTTGTCTGCACCATTGTTAAGTCCAGACTCTCTGGACTCAAGTCTAATTGGAGGTCCAGAGGTATCAAGGGGTAGTTGACTTGTTAGTCTCAGAGGTGGACCTAAGTCCAGAGCAGAGGAGTCAGAGCAAAGTTACTCAGGAGGATGTTGGCACAGGACTTATGTGTCACACCCTTGAACAGGTCTGTGTCCTTATATTTCAGAGGACCAGAGTTCCAACAGGAGGAGGAGATAAGGATCACAACAAGAGAATAGAAAGTGGACTAATTCAAGAGACATTGATAGGAGTCAAGAGAGTGGGGACTAATTTGACATTTATGCTAAGCTACACAACAGAGTGTACAGTGATTATATACTAAGCAATCAGAAGGTAAGTAGGGCTGGAGCACAGCATATAAGCTGTGCTCTGAGTGGAGTATTAGAAATATACAATGGAGGATGAGTAATCATAGTACAAGGGATCTGGGTCCAGGTACAACTAAGTGCTGATCCAAGCACAGCATTGGCCTGAGTGGAGGAATGGAGCTCTGAGTGTGGAGAAACCAAGATGGACTGAGGGAGTTGGAGTTGGCTGGAGTTGACAGGAGTTGGGGCCAAAGGGGTTGAAGATGGATGGAATGGCATGGGATATGACAGTGCCTCCCCTTTAAGGCCAAGCCCCCAAGGCCTCAGTAAGCATAGATAGAGCACAGAGCCAGTCCAAGGAAGTGGTCAAGCTTCTGTGGAGAGGGTGCACTGACAGAGGGAATAGTGGAGTTGCTTACTAGGACCAAGTCCAAGGCAGGGTACCATGCAGAGTTGAATATAATGAAAGATTTTATCAGGACCATGCTAGAAAACTCTGCATCCTACCACCACCTAGAAAAAGCTGCTCCAAAGAAGGCTCCTAGCCTCAGCATAAGAGAGGTAAAGGATGGATATGGAGAGCTTGGAGGGTGCACAAATGGATGGAACAGATGCTGGAGACAGTAGAGTGCATAGAGGGTGGTAGCAAAGGAGATTCAAAGGATGGATCTGGGAATGCCAGAGGGTGAAAACAAAGGTGGAGAAGCTGAAAGCAAAAACAAAGAGATGGATGATGGAGAAGATGGAAACAAAGATGGAAACAGAAACCAGAGGGCCCTAGAATGGGGGTTTGAGATGCCAAGAGAGTGTAACAGTCATAGTGTATCTATATGCACCTTGCTCATTCTACCTCTGGACCCTCTTGATCAACCTAGTCAAGGGAGGCACTCACATAGAGGCACAATATCCTTAAGAGGCTATAGAAGACATCACTGGTCAGTGGGTTGACTCCTCTAGAATTTGCTGACAATACTCCCCTGAGTATACTTGGCTAGCAGGGCAACTCCTCAGAGTTGGCTACTAATAAAAGAGATGCTCTTCAGTAGAGTGAACAGCAAGATACTCTCATTGAGTACTGCAAGCAAGACTACTCTGTTGAGTAGTGAGTGAGAAGTGAGCACAAAATTGATACACCACAAGGATGATAATAAATAAGACTGGCTACATGGAGTACTGTTTAGCAAGTACTACTAACATGTAGCAACAACAGGATAAGAGTCCTGGATGAGGCATAGTCATATGGGGAGAATGTCTATAACATGGTGCCCTCTGGCACATGACCTTTGGTCCACTGGGGATCCTATTCATTTGAGGATCCAAGGTGCCTTCCCTCTCTGCCATGCCAAAGGGGAGGTACTCACACAGAGACACAACATTCCTTGCAGCAGAGAGGCCTTGGTAGAAGGCTGCTGAGGTTGAGTGAATGATATGAATTGGCTAGAGAGCCACTATTGTACATGAGGTGTCTCTTAAATAGTGTCTAGCAAAGAGTGGCTTTTGCATAGCCAGAGATGGAAGTTATCAATCAAGATGGTAGTAAGGATGATACATCACCCAACAGAAATATGGTGATGTGGAAGGCAATGTTCAAAAGATATCCAAGATGGAGGCTGCAAAAGATGAAGCTATAGTAGCAGGATCAGTCTGATGTCATCAGAGTACAGGATGACAAGATAGAGTATATAGACTTTCTGTGTGACCAGTCCCTCCCAAATGCAAAAAAAAGAAAGTAAGTAGGAGGTGAGTGTGAAGAAACAAAATTGTAACATTACCCCTATTGTAAGATTGAAGCCCAGCTTTGATATCATTCCCATGTCCATTAAGCTTGGTCAGGTCCCTCTGGGTCTCCCTCATTGATCTCCTGGTCATCAGTATCAGATTCAAGAATGGCATTGCAAACACTTCCATTGTGTTCCATCTCACCACAAGTCATGCATCTAGTGGTGGGGTAGTAGGGGGTAGCATAACCCAAATGGTGGCACATATCACATTGTAAAGAGAGGCACTGATTACTATTATGCCCTGGGGCCCAGAGTTTACACTTGGGGCAGCAGTAGTGAGGGCAGTTTTTGT
>JBBPKI010001112.1:0-14758 GCA_038089155.1 Nevesoporus exiguus
AGGCGTGTGAACTTTTTCAAACTCAGATGAAACACTTATATGTGTACCTTTGTTTGTATTGCCAAATATTGACAAATATCTCTTGATTAACAACAATCATATATTTCATATCAAAAGTGACAAAACCACTGCAATGGTATTGTCATTTTGGAATGTACATATCTCAGCAACCTCTGAACCGAATTATGTAATCTCTTGATCAGCACATAGCCAGAGGTGTCCTCTACCTTTTACATAACCAAAGCTAAGCGATACTCCCACGTCTGCACTTATTACACTTCCAGTACTGCAAAATAGTCAAACATTGCAGCAGTTTTGGGAGTCACTGTATTATTATCAGGGTATATGAGTATAGGCACTGTTGTGAAGGCTTCTTTGAGCTGATCAAAAGCTCCTTGTTCCTGGGGTCCCCACTACCAGGGTTGGTCTTTCTTGGTTAGGTCATTCAGGGGATGTGAGACTCGTGAGAAGTCTTGAATGAACCTTCGGTAGTAGTTGGTGAGTCCAAGGAAACTGTGGACTCCTTTGACATTTTTACACACTGGCCATTCAAGGATAGCCTCCACCTTTCCTTTTTCCATTTTGATTCCATCAGTGTTTACTACCATACCAAGCAATTTGACTTCTTTCTGCTTAAAGAAGCATTTTTCAGGCTTCAAGAATAAATCATGTTCTTTGAGCCTTTTGAGCACCTCCCAGACTATCTTATCATGTTCTTCTTCATTGTTGGTTTTCATGAAGATCATTATATTGTCTATATAGACAATTACAACACTGACCATGTCTGCGAATATCTCATTCATCATCTGTTGGAAGGTAGTGGGGGCATTGCATTGTCCAAAGAACATGACTAGAGGTTCGTGCGCTCCTGTATGTGAGACGAAAGCTGCTTTCCATTCATCTCCTTTTTTTATTCGGATATTGTTATATTCCCATCAAAGATCTAGCTTTGTGAACAACTTTGCTCCTTGTAGTTTGTCCACTAATTGGCTAATTAAGTGGAGTGGATAATTATTTTTTACCATCCACTCATTAAGATATCGGTAATCTTGTACCAGTCTCTTTTTGCCATCTTTCTTGGGAATGAAGAATACTGGTGATGTTTGTGGAGAGCGGGAGGGTCATATGTACCCTTTCTTTGTTTGTTCCTCTACAAAGGACTTGAGCTCTTCCACTTCATTCTTACTCATTGGGAATATTTTTGCCTTTTTCAGTTGAAAGCCAGGCTTCAGCTTTATCTTGTGGTCCTAGGGTTTTCTTAGCAGGAGACATTCCAACTCCTTTTTACTAAAAACATCCAGGAAGTGATGGTATTCCTTAGGAACTATTCCTTCAAGCATAGGTTTCTTTTTCTTGGGCAATTCGAGGTTTTTGATGAACCTATGCATGGTTGAGGCATGCTTTAATTCTTCTTCTTCCTCTTTTGCTAGTTGCATGCCTCAGTCTGAAAGCATGTAGCAGGACCTCAGGCACCTTGCCATCTTAACTTCCCCTTTCGTCCAGTCAATGGTCAGATTGTGTTTTGCCAACCACATACAGTGACCTTAAAAACTCTTTCCATGTTGCCTGGATGGTGGTGTGCTAAGCACACCACAAAACAGTGTTGGAATTACAATTAGCTTTGGTGGAGTTATAGATAGCACATACTCATGGCTATGAAATTGCCCCCTGGGTCATGCGATTTGGTTCACATGCTATGGAGATATGATTGATTCACAATAGTAATATTATGGAAAGGATTTTTGCACTTTTGAATCAAACAGGACATTTCAACACTTTTAGTACTTGGCATAGCTTCCTTTTGCTTTAACCACTGTCTGAATTCTTCTAGGCATGCTCTCAATCAGTTTCCTACATTCCTCAACTAGTATCCTGTCCCACTCCACTTGAACTCTTTCCCACAATTCATGAATTCCATTAGGAGGGTTTTCATACTCTGCAAGCCTCCTTTTCAACCAACCCCAGAGATGTTCAATGGGATTCAGGCCAGGGGACTGTGGAGGCCACACCATAGTCTTGAATTCTTGCTCCTCTAGCCACTCCTTGACCTTTTTGCAGGTATGCTTGGGGTCATTGTTTTGTTGAAAGATGGTGTCAGGAGGAAAGAGACCATAATACTCCAGGGTTTGCTGGAGTTTGTCCTTCAAAATCTGAAGGTAGAGGTCCCCATTCATCCTTCCATCAATCTTAGTAGAAAAGCCAACCCCATCCCAAGTCATACAGTCTGACATCATCAGAGAACCTCCCCCAAACTTAAGGGTTCCATCCACCAGCCTATCACTGAGTCCCTCACCTGCCTTTTTCCAAGCCCATCTGTGCCCATCTGATCCTAGGCAATTGATTTTGGTCTCATCTGACCATATTACCTTCTTCCAATCCTCTACAGTCCAATCTTTATTGGCATAAGCAAAATCCAAGCAAGCCTTGCAATGCCTAGCAGAGAGAAGAGGACATTTGGACTTGACCACAGCTTTCATACCAGCTTTCTTCAAATGAAGGCAAACTGTACTGGCTGAAAGAGGTTAATTGATGATGTTGATAAGAGATTTGGTCACTTGGACAGCATTTTCAGCCTTTCCAGAGGTAATCAGATGTTGAGCATGTTGAATATTGGTAGGGGAAAGCTTGGAAGGGGCACCTCCTACAGCCTTGGGAAGAGCAGCACACTCTTTGGAGCCAAGTTTGAATATGGTAGAAAGGCTAACACCAGTTTACTTGGCAATGGCTTCACAAGAATGGCCAGCATTAAGCAAGGAGAGGATAGTACTTGGTTGAGTAAGAGAGAGAGATCTGACCATGATGGAAATAGAGAATCAGGAAGTGTGGGAACTTTTTTAAACTCAGATGTGCTAATTATATATGTCTGTTTGTATATATCAACAAACAATATCAGTTATTGTATGATTTAAGTGAGATTCTAGTCATCAATCCAAAAGTGCAAAAACCCTTTCCATGACATTAGTCTTTTGAATCAATCATATCTCTATATTGTATGAACCAAATCACATGACCCAGGGGGCAATTTTATAGCCAGTAGTATGTACTATTTATAACTCTACCAAAGCTAATTGTAATTCCCATGCCATTTGGTGGTGTGTGAAGCATACCACCATCCAGGCCAACATGGAAAGGGATTTTGAGGTCACTGTATCACTGATGGACAAAGTAAGCAATTCATAAGTACTGATCCCCATGATGCTGAAGGGCTACTCACATGATGATGATGATGCCACTATTTTAGGAAGAAAGCTACTGGCAGCACAGCAAAGGCTATACTGCAGTCAAGAAGACGAAACCTCCTGCAATGAAATAAAACTAGATTGCCTATGAACAGGCTACCCCAGACCAAGATGTCTATAAACTATCACTCCTGGATAATCCCATGGTTCCATGACCCAGTTCCCAGAAAAGGACACACCAAAGTCCCTGGTTGGAAGGGCATCCCTTTCTCCCCAGCTTATGCCTTAAATGGTCAATACCATAGTTGTACACCACACATACACCAGTGTAACCACCTACCACAAAGAAGTATGTCTAGTCCATGGAAAGTAATCGTAATTCCATGCAGCCAACATGCATAGGCTACCACATCACCTCTTCCTCATTATACAGTCCATAGTAAGCAAACCAGAATCACCCCAAAGCCGATCTCCCTCTCAATGAAGGATAAGTCACAAGAAGTGCTTAATCAAAATGTCTGAGAGAATATAAAACTAATGCTGAATGGACTTAGAGACAAAACATCCAATGCACATCAACACATAGGTGTATCCCCTTTTTCCCTTTAGCTAGGAAGTCATATGGTTGCCAAAAATGGCATAATCCAGAACACTTCAAGACCTGTGACCAGCATGTCAATAAACTGCCATGCCACCTTCATGTCTAAACACCACAATAGTGTCCCTACCTACCACATAGTGTTACACAGCACATAGCAAAGACATGATGAATACAATAGTAAGTACATGTATGTACCCCCAATGTCAGGTAACAGCCATGACAAGCAGCTATTCCTGACCTCTACCACACCTCACCAAGTTGTTCCCAATACAAGCAAAGTGCAATGCAGCATGAAGGGAAACTCCACCCCATGGACAAGAATCTAGGAGGGAGTCATCTCTTCAGAGGGAGTCCTAAACCAAAGTTCAATGACTCCAATATGCCCTTACCCATGTATGCCCCCTACCACACCTAACCAATACCAAAGTACCATCTACAATGATGTAAAACTATCTCACATACATTTTCACCCCCCATCATGATGGTCAATGGACCATTACCACCTATCCACATGTATTGGCCTCACCAGTATGTGGCCCTGAATAGTAAGCCTAATGGATAGACTCCACAAAGACAGTCTCCAAGTGAAGTTGAAATGGGTATTTATGAAGAATTTTTTATTTAAAGACAGCTTTAAGGGCAGGATGACCCAACACAAGGAGGGAGTCTCCATATCCCATCAAAGGAGGTGCAAGCATCACCTTATTTCCCCACTCCCCCTCCCTTTCCACATTGACATTCTCTTCTGATGATATCTGTTACATCCATTCATCCACCCCCCTATAGTGCCAACTCTAGCCAACTCTGGCCCCTCCATCCATCATCCTCAGTCACCTATTCCTTGGAGCTTCTACCCTAGTACTCAACTCTGTTGCCTCTGGCATCAACTCCACCACAACTCTGGTTGGTTTTCCTCCTCCTTTGTAGTTTCCTTATTTGGACTCTTTCATAACTAATCCTTTATGACATTGTCATATATCCCAACCCTGTACTCATCCCTATGTTTCACCCATCTCTTGATTTCCGTTATCCCTTATCCCTAAACTCCTCTGTTTCACACCTTGCATTGATCCTAGAATTAGTCACCTTTCTCCTCAGTATATAAGTCCTCTGTATTCCACTCTGTATGTCTTCAGTATGAATATTGCATAAGTCTCCTCTTCTAATCTCATCCGATCTCCCTCACCCCATCTCCCTCTGTCTCTCTCCTTCTCCAGAACCTCTGCCCCATACATCCTCTGAAATCTGAGGACGGGACTTAGACAAGGGTGTGACATATAAGTCCTGTGCAAAGTCCTCATAAGTCCCCTCTGTCTCCATTACTCCACTTGGACTCTGGTCCATCTCTGCCACTTACCTCCACTTCCCCCCTTTAGCCCCTTTGGACCTCTGGTTGGACTTGACCCAGAGGACCCAGACTTGACAGTATATTTGTACTAATACTTGTCTAGGTCCATACAAATTCTCAATATCTTCTCATGTGCACACCATCCAATGTGAGCATGCACTATGGACTGCCTTTGGCAGTTCTTGCACTATCCCCAGCGAGTTCATCAGCCTGACCAGCAGACCTAGTGACTCTGCTTCTGGCTATCATCTTAATTGAAGCCTACTGTCTCCTTTGACGTTGTTGCCAGCAGACTCAGAATCTCCTGAAGGACCCCATTTTAGGGAACTATGGGAGGATGAAGACGAAGTGGGGTGCAGCAGGTCCAGTGGCCCTCCACCTCTGGTACCAGGGGACAATGGCAGAGATGATGGTGACTCCTCTGGCTCCGACTCCAATAACTCTGACAACCCCTGCACAGTCATACCTCAAGGGCTTTGCCCTAGAGTACTTTGAATTGGACTTGCTTGGAGTTGAAACTTCGGAGTCTCGTCTGCTCTGGATGTCAAACTGGAAGGCATTCCTGTTCAAGCTACAATCCAACTTCAGTCCCCATGACCCAGTCGCAGACACAGAAGCTCAACTTGAGCAACTGCAAATGAAAAACTTACAAAGAATTTCTAGGTACATCATCAAATGGAACTGCCTAGTGTCCCAAGTCCAGGACTGGGGCTGCGGTGCACTCTGCTGGAGTTTCTACAATGGACTGCCAGATCACATCAAGGATGAGTTGTCCCAGCAGAGTAAGCCAGACAACATCTACGATCTCCAGGCTCTTGCCCAGCAGATTGACCACAGGTATTGGGAGCACAAGGAAGAGATCAACTGTGCAACCAAGACCTCCAGTTCCAACTCCGGAAACCAGCACCCCTCCAAGTCTGCTTCCAACAACTCTGCCTTTGCTTTTGCCAAGCTGAAGGATGACAAGTCCAAAGGCAACTCCATTCCCACTGCAAACACCTCTGGCTCTTCTGGAGGTAATAACAAAGGTAAAAATGGCAGTACTCCTGATCCTGCCATTTCATCCAAGTTGGGCAAAGATGGAAAGCTCCTTCCAGAGGAATGTCAGCGCTACTTGGACAACAATCTTTGTTTGTTCTGTGGATAACCTGGCCACTCCGCTAGGGAGTGTCCAAAGTCAACCTCTAGAGCTGTGAAGGCCAGGGCTGCTACCACAACTCCAGTAGCATCCAGATCTGGCTCCGCCTCCTCCAAGGCAAAAAAATAGAGAGCAACTCCCATGACTCTGCACAGGCTGGGAGTCGCATTGAACCCAACTGTGCTCTGAAGGAGTTATGTCTCAACACGTCCACTCTCTCTAATCCAAATTCACTCTGTCCGCTTATGTCTATTCTGCAGTTTTATTCTTTCTGTACCTACTCTTATTGACTCCAGCTTGACTTACTATTTCATGATTCATCTTTTGTTAAAAAATATAAAATACCTACCAACTCCATACCTCCAATTCTACTCCACCTTTTCAACGGTTCGTCATCCTCTACTATCTCCTCCTCCATAGAACTTTCCCTCCTCTTTCCCTCTAGTGATTCAACCTCCGAGACATTTTTTGTCACCTCCTTGGATTCCTCTTGTTTGTTGGTTCTAGAACACAGCTGGCTGACCTGTTATAATCCATTGATTGATTGGGTTTCAAGCAGCATCTTGTTCATGACCCCTACAGGAAGAATGCCAAGCCCAATGTCACCCTCCATGCCTCTGGGGCCTCCACATTCACACACCTCTATCTGCCCCTGGAGTGCACTCTGGAATCACTGAAAGCCCCTGGACTTACTTGCCCCCCCATCTCCTTCATCAATGCTGCTGCCTTCATGCACACATGCAAGATGGACAGCTCTGTCCAATTCACCATTTCCCTCCAGTCTCTCAATCAGGCCAAGGCATGCACTGCCACTGTCTTTGATAATCCAGATAAAGTGGACCTCTCTGGAGTTCCTCTGGAGTACCATGAGTTTGCAGACGTCTTCAGCAAGAAGTGTGCAGACACTCTCACCCCTCACTGGCCCTTCAATCTCAAAATTGAGCTGGAGGAAGGCACTTCCCCTCTGATTGGAAAGCTCTACTCCCTCTCCCCCACTGAAACCCAGACTCTCCACAACTTCATCCGGGCCTCCAGTTCTCCACACACAGCTCCAATGCTCTTTGTTAAGAAGAAGGATGGGTCACTCCACCTGTGCATCAACTTCCAAGGCCTCAATGCCATCACCAAAAAAGACTGCTATTCCCTTCCCTGCACCTCTGACCTCCTTGATGCTCTGAGCAGAGTGAAGATCTACACCAAACTTGACCTTCTGGACTCACTATGGATCATTCAAGTGGCTGGTAATGCCATTCAGTCTAACTAATGCCCCCACCGCCTTCCAGTGGTTTGTTAATAGCATTTTCATGGACATGCTTGATGTCTGCATTGTAGTATACCTCGACAACATCCTGATTTACTCCCACAACCCTGCCACCCACTGGAAGCATGTCCAGGAGGTACTCTGCTAACTCTGGGCTAATGGCCTCTACCTGAAGCTGGAGAAGTGTGAGTGGCATGTGGACTCCATGGAGTACCTCAGATACGTCCTTTCCCCCTCCAGCCTCTCCATGGCCAAAGACAAAATCAAGGTGATCAAGGATTGGCCAGAGCCTCAGAAGGTCAAGGACGTGCAAGTGTTCCTAGGCTTTGCCAATTTTCATCGCCCCTTTATCCACAATTACACTGACATTGTAGTCCCTCTCACCTGCCTCACCCACAAAGGCACCTCTTGGAAATTCTCCAAGGCCTGCCAAATGGCATTCTGGTCTCTTAAGGAGGCATTCACCTCTGCTCTGGTGCTCATCCACTGGACTCCAGACACTCCAATTACCATCGAGACCAATGCCTTCAACTACGCCATCACCAGTATTCTCTCTGTCACCCCTCTGGGTGGTGAGCTCCACCCCATCGTGTTCTACTCCCACTCCCTCTGGGATGCAGAGCTGAACTATGACACCCATAACAAAGAACTCCTCACCATTTTTGAGGCATTCTCCCAATGGCACCACTACCTGGAAGGCTCCAGAACTCTGGTGACAGTATACACTGACCATAAAAATTCAGAGTACTTTACAGGTACCAAACTCCTGACCTGCCACCAAGCATGGTGGTTGGAGTACCTCTGCCAATTCAACATCGCCATCTACTACTGCCCAGGTACACTCAGAGCTAAGCCCAACACCCTCACTTGACAATTAGATGTCTACCCTAAAGAAGGGGACAAGGATTATGCTTGAGTCAATCCTGACAATTATAGATCTATTTTTACCCAAGACCAGCTCACTCCATCCCTCCAAGCTACCACCCTCAATACACCAATTCTCCTTTTCACCTCAGCAGACCTCACCACTTCCCTCCACACTACTTACCTCGAAGCCCCAGTACTCCAGACTTTGCAACTTGTCGACATCAAACAACTCCACTCTGACATCCGCTCTGCTCTCCCATCCGACCCCATAGCATCACTGCTCTTATCTGCAGAATCCCTCCCAGACTCCCATTGGACCATCTCTCCAGATGGCTTCCTGCTCTGGGATAACCATATCTATGTCCTGGAGGCCAACAACCTCTGACTCCATGTCCTCTGAACATTCCATGACCATCCAACCATGGGCCATTTCGGACAAAACCGCACCCTAGATCTCATCCACCATGTGTTACATTCATTTCCCTCATATGCGGACTCCCCCTCATTCTCATCTCCATTCCATTTCATTATCCCCACCTGCATGCACAATATCTCAAGTTTCTTGTTTCGTTTGAGTCACCGGAAGCACTAACTCTTCACCTCCTACAATAGTTGCTCCAATTCCATATTTTATCCTCGGACTACACCTCCTAAGCCTGCTCTCTCATGCAGGCTCGTGATCCACCTACCATATTAGTAGTATTCTCCTTTGTTCTCCAACCTTCCATGCCTACCCTTAGTTGGTCTGTGTGCGCCTTACCTAGTATAAAGGTAGTACTACAATCTGTCTTGTACCCAAAGCTAGTGCTATGCAATCCACATGTTCCCTTGAATACTCTCACCCTTGCCTCTTGCCTAATAGGCTCTTACTCGAACCATCTCCGTGCTGCCGTGAGACATTGTGCCTCTTCGTGAGTGCCTCCTCACAAAGCATAAGATAGGGTAGCAGTTCAACGGAACGTGCTACATAACACCATGAATACACCTGGCTGGTCATCTAGACATTCGTCAAGGACTACATTAGTTCTTGCACATCCTGCACCTATGCCAAGGTCCCCCACCATCATCCTTATGGACTCCTCAAGCAGCTCCTGGTGCTGGAGAAGCCATGGAACTCCATTTCAATGGATTTCATTGAGCAACTCCCACCTTTGCAAGGCTTCACTGCCATCCTCGTAGTCATTGATTGACTGTCAAAACAGTCAATCTTTATCCCTACCCATGACACCATCAACTTTGCCAACCTTGCCAAATTATTCTTAAGCAACGTCTTTTCCAAGCATGGAGTTCTGGCCCATGTCACCTCCAACTGGGGTTTGAAGTTCATTTCTCACTTTTTCCATTCACTAGGAAAAGCTTTAGACATGTGCCTCCACTTCACCTCTGGATATCATCCAGAAGGTGATGGACAAATGGAGTGCACAAATCAGACCCTGGAGCAGTATCTGCAGGTCTACTGTAACTATCAGCAAGACAATTGGGCTGACCTCCTCCCCCTCACAGAGTTCGCTTACAACAACACGCCAAGTGCCACTACTGGTGTATCACCCTAATTTCTCCATCTACTCTGATCACCCACTAACCTCCTCTGCAGCCTCCAACTATGTCACTGACCTGAACAAACTCCATGAGTGCCTCTGGTCAGAGATGTTGGAAGTGCAAAAATGCTACCAAGGCCCTGCTGACGCAAAGTGTAGTCCACCTCCAGACTTCAAAATCAGAGACCTGATCTATGTCAAGGCCAAATATTTCCATTCTACTAGACCATCCAAGAAGCTCTTGGAGAAAAACCTTGGACCTTGTCTGATTATTGCCCATTTGGGCAGTGTTTCTTTCACCCGACATTTACTCGAATCTATGCACTCCGTTCACCCCATTTTCCATGTTTCACAGCTAGAGATTTCAACTCCAAATACTATACCAAACTGTGTCTAGCCTCCACCACCTCCTGTAGAGGTCAACAGAGAACCAGAGTATGAGATTGCAGAGATCCTCAACTCCAAGATCGATCAGAGAAGATGTCACTGCCAACTCCTGTACCTGGTGTGCTGGCTTGGATATGAAGGAACTGATGAAGAGATCTCCTGGCTTCTAGCCACAGAGTTAGGGAACATGAAAGACCTTGTCTTGGACTTCCACCAGAAGTACCCAGACAAGCTCAGATCACTATCTACTCCAGATTAGGAGTCTCCGGTTCAGTCCTTCCCTTTTCCTTTTCTCTTATTCTTTTATCTCGCTTCGTTTCTCATTTCACTCTGTTACCTATGTCTCAAAACCCTTCACATATGCTAAAAACAAAACAAAGAGATAAAAAACAAAAGAAACATAAAAAGATCATAAAATAAAAATAAAATAGAAAATCATCATAGACAAAATACTAGACTACTCTGAACTCTATTTCCTTTCTCTGCTTTGTCTCTTTTCCTTTTCCTCCATTTCTCCTTTTTTTTCTTCATCTTTTTTCACTGCTGTATTCTCTATCCTCCACCAGCCATCTAGCTCCACCCTGCACCTATCCTCTGCTGCTGCTGTCTGAGTCCATGCTGCATCCTTCACTGGTGCACCCACTTGCCCTATCTGTGCTCTTCTGCCTCACTCCATCACCTTCTGTCACCTTCACTCTTTGAGTGCCTCAAGGCAGACCTGCAGCATCATGCCCCGGCCTCTTCTATGTTAGGGCTTCACTACCTGCTAGCTATGGCTGCCACCAGAGAAAATTGTGGTACAAGTTTCAAGCTGGTCAAGCACTGGACAACCATTTTGCACTCCAAGGTGAACAACCCTGAACTCCACCTGGTACACACTGGACTACTCATCCTTATCCATCTCGGTCATCCTTTCCAAAGGGGCCTGACTGCCTCCACGGACTGGCTCCAACCATCCATCTGTACTACTATGGCCTTGAGGGCTTGGCCCTAACAGGGAGGCACTGTTACATCCATTCATCTGCCCCCCTATAGCACCAACTCCGGCCAACTCCAGCCCCTCTGTCTGTCATCCTCAGTCACCTACCCCTCAGAGCTTCTACCCTAGTACTCAACTCTGTTGCCTCTGGCATCAACTCCGTCACAACTCTGGTTGGTTTTCCTCCTCCTTTGTAGTTTCCTTATTCAAACTCTTTCATAACTAACTAATCCTTTATGACATTGTCATATATCCCAACCCTGTACTCATCCCTATGTTTCACCCATCCCTTGATTTCCATTATCCCTTATCTCTGAACTCCTCTGTTTCACACCTTGCATTGATCCTAGAATTAGTCACCTTTCTCCTCAGTATATAAGTCCTCTGTATTCCACTCTGTATGTCTTCAGTATGAATATTGCATAAGTCTCCTCTCCTAATCTCATCCGATCTCCCTCACCCCATCTCCCTCTGTCTCTCTCCTTCTCCAGAACCTCTGCCCCATACATATGTCCTCTGAAATCCAAGGACTGGACTTGGACAAGGGCATGACATGTAAGTCCTGTGCCAAGTTCTCATAAGTCCCCTTCATCTCTGTTACTCTGCTCAGACTCCGGTCCACCTCTGCTGCTTACCTCTGCTTCCCCCCTTTAGCCCCTTCAGACCTCCAGTTGGACTTGACCTGGAGGACCCGGACTTGACAATATCCACCAGTGTTGCATGTACTAATGCCATGCTCTTGGTGCTGAGGACATCACACATTGTTGATTTCAGCCTCAGCCCTTGAAATCAAGGAGAGAGTAGTATAGGAGTATAGGCACAAGTGATAATGAGTGCCATCCTAATGAATCTAGAGATGCTAGGCAAACGTTAGTGAGCTGTGTAAGCATCAGTGAAAGATGAGTCAGTGATACAACAATACAAAGAAGAAGTGTAAGCATAGATTTCAATCCTTTTGCACTTTTACCATATAGGAACAATCTTGAGGGACTTGCTCAAGTCCAGGCATAAAGGCAGAAGCTCTGAGTTAATGAGTCTGCCTATATTCAAGATCTCAGTATGCAATTCCACTCTTTTTACATCAATACTTCTATTCTACAGACTTTATTCATTTCCTATGCTTTACCAATGGACATTGAAGCCCATTCATATGCTAAGCTTAATTGAACCTTCACATTCTCACTCTTTATTTCACTTTGATCTTTTCATAGCCATACCTTGGTTCTTGGGAACAAGAACCTTAAGACAGGTGTAGTGTTGGCATCCCCAACATGCTGGCATCTGCCAATGCCAGTAAGCTAAGGCTTAGCACCTGTTAAGGTACTTAGATAGTTTATTTAATATTACAATACTCTAGGAGTCCAGACACAGAGTCTAAACAAATGACATCACAGGCACAGATGACATCATAGCTACATCATAGTAGATAGTTACCATACTTAGTAATATTGCTGGCCTAGAGCATGGTCCATGCATGTAGCTAGACATTATAAGTAGTTCAATAGTAAGACCCAAGGACTTCAAGTGAAGTCTCTTGTGGATTCCTCTAATCTCTTGAGTGAGTGCTGGTACTCTCAATCCAGACTCTTAAGACTAGCTTGTCCATTTCTTAAGATGTATCTAGTGACCCCTCAGGGTTAGCCTTTGTGGCTAGTATGCATCCTTCCCTTAGCTGGGTATAACACTAATTGTTACAAAAATCCCCTTTTCTTCACCTCTTCTCTACTCTTTTGCCACCTTTCCTGCTTCTTTGCCAACCCTTTAGCTAAATCCTTACCTATGGACTCTGCTTTAACCTTCCTTCAGGCTGTGCCTTACCACTGCAGTACCTTTCCCACATCCATCTCTGCCTGGTTGCCATCTGCTCCTGATCTCCCCTTTATTTCCTTCTATCTTTGATGCCATCTTTGTGCCTACCTATGCATAGCCTCCATTAGCCTACCCTTAGGTGGTCTGTGCACATTCCCCAGTAGTATAAGTAGAGACCATTCATGTAGAATACCCTAAGCTTTGTCTGCCCAATTGGTAGTGCCATTCTAGGCCTGTTCCTAGTGAGAGTGCCAGTCTCTCCTAGTGTTCCTCTTGCCTTGTGCCTCTCATTGTCCTGCTTGCTTCTTGGTCTAGTCCTAGTTTAGTGCTGCCTTAGGCATCCATATCACTAATCTCCACTTTTCCTATCCAACTTAGAAACTTTCCCCCAAGTTGTTGGCAACCTAAACCTTTACAGCTTCAATCACCACTAGTGACTTGCTATAGAGCTCAAGAGGATGATTTAGGGGAATCAACCAGGACTTGACTGAAGTCTAGCTGCTGTTTGGATTCAGATTATATAATACAATGTACTTTAGGGCAAGTGTAAGAGTACTTACAAAGTAGCTATGTCATTGTGGAGTGGGAATGTGAGATAAGAGTCTAGGCTGTCAGTAATTAAGGAAGCATATAGATAAGGGGTCTAGAATGAATGTGAATGAAGTGAAGGTATTTGACCTAGACTTGGTCAGGTGACATGTCCCACAGTCACATGATAGTGGTCAAGTGACTTGATAAGATAAGATAAGCAGAGAAATCATAATATTACCCCCCTTCTATGAATTGCATTCCAGGTGATTGAAGGGCACCTGGGAGGGTTCTGTGACATTGGAATATGAAGAGAAAAGGGAATTAAATTCTGTTTGAAGCATCCTCAACTTTTGAGATGCTGAAGGTTTGATTAAATAAAAGTCCTTTATTGTCTCTTTGGCATTTGAGTGGTGGCTCTGAGGTTCCCATGTGTGGTCTTCCTCATCATAGCCTTTCCAATGAACTAAGAACTCCAAAGATTGTCCTTTGAGTTGAGAATTGACTATATAATCCACTTTGAATTCAGGAATTCCTTCTTGTGTGCCCGTCACAGATCCCAGGGCGACAACAGGTTGATTTTCAAGGCATTCCTTATAAGGTTTAACTCTTGAAATATTTACTATGGGATGAATTCACAGGGTGGAGGGTAATTTGAGAGTTATGGTGTTTGAGCCTGTAAATGAAAGGATTTCGTAGGGGCTGATCTATCACTCTGTGAGCTTCTTGGATGCCCAATTGAGTTTGATGTTCTCAGTTGATAGCCAGACCATGTCTCCAACTACCATATCTGGAACCTTGGTGTGGTGCTTATCTGCCTGCTTTTTCATTGTTGTTTGAGCTTTTTCAAGAGATTCTCTAGCTTGCTCAAGTGTTTTGGAGAAGTCCTGTGCAAAGGATGAGGAAGTCTCATTCTTTGTGATGGTGGGCTCAATGCCCATCCTAGGTTCATAGGTTTTAGTAATCTCTAATGGTGATTTCTTAGTAGCAGAATGCTGGCGATTATTGTATGAAAATTGAGCCAGGGGTAACCATTCTGCCCACTTGTCTTGTTTCTCAGCAGTGAAGAGCTGAAGATATTGTTGAAGGTCTCTATTGACCCTTTCTGTCTGTCCATCCATTT
>JBBPKI010001113.1:0-14752 GCA_038089155.1 Nevesoporus exiguus
CAAAGAAGTGAAAGCCATAAAAGGAATGGACTTTGAGCAGATGAAAGCATACTTCTTCAATCTCCATGATATGGAGATGAAAAGCAGGGAAAAGGCTATGGCAACTGAGAAATCTGGGATCTCAGGAGCCATTATTAAACACAAAAAACAGTTTCTACTCTCTCTCCCCATATGTACAGTATGGACAGGACTTCAAAGATGATTCTGATTCTTCATCTACATGTTACTCTTCTGATTCAGAACCAGCTAGTCCTATTTATAGGGTACACCTACCAACAACCGAGACCAGGTCTCCAGATAAGGAGCTTGCTGCATGGGAATGCAGGCTTAATTCAGTCAAAGAAAACAAAAAAAATATTTATGAGGATAGTTTCCCAGAACAAATCCTCTTATGAAATACCAAGGTGCAGCATGAGATTCTCATGGATATCTCGATAGCACACCCCACTACCAAGCACAAGAAGCACCAGTGCAAGGCCCTCTTGGATAGTGGCACAAACAGAATTTTTGTAGACAAGAAATGGGCTGAAGAAGTCAAACTTCCACTACAGAAGATGGAGAGAGAAGTCCCAGTCTTCAATGTGGATGGAACCAAGAATTCTGCAGGAGCCATCATGCACCAAGTGGAAATAATTTTGGATTACCAAGGTCACCACAAACGCCTAGTCGCAGAAGTCACCAACCTAGGCAAAAACCCTATGATCCTCAGATATACATGGTTGGCCAAACATAACCCAACCATAGATTGGACAAAAGAAGAAGTGAAAATGGCAAGGTGCCTGAGGTCCTGCTATATGCTTTCAGATCAAGGCACTCAATTAGCAAAAGAGGAAGAAGAAGAACTAAAACATGCTTCGACTGTGCATAGGTTCATCAAAAACCTCGAAAAGTCCAAGAAAAAGGAACCTACACTTGAAGAAATGGTTCCAAAAGAATACCACCACTTCCTCAATGTGTTCAGCAAGAAGGAATCAGAATGGTTACCATTAAGAAAACCATGGGATCATGAGATAAAGCTAAAGCCTGGCTTTCAACCCAAAAATGTGAAAATATTTCCAATGAGTAAAGATGAGATGGAGGAGTTAAAGGGATTCATCGAAGAACAAACTAAAAAAGGGTATATTTGACCCTCAAGATTCCCTCAAACATCTCCTGTATTCTTTATTCCCAAGAAAGATAGCAAAAAGAGACTTGTCCAAGATTACAGATATCTCAATGAATGGACAGTCAAAAATAACTACCCCCTGCCATTAATAAGTCAACTAGTAGACAAACTGCAAGGCACTAAGCTTTTCACCAAACTTGATCTACGATGGGGATACAATAACATAAGAATCAAAGAAGGAGATGAATGGAAGGCCACATTTGGTTCCCATACCGGAGCATACGAACCTCTCATCATGTTCTTCGGCCAATGCAATGCCCCAGCAACCTTCCAGCAAATAATGAACAAAATCTTTGCTGATATGGATGGGGTCATCATCATGTACATAGATGACATCATGATTTTCACCAAAACAGACGACAAAGCTGAACATGATAAGATTGTCAAAGAAGTCTTAAAAAGGTTGAAGGAACATGACCTATTCCTGAAACCAGAAAAGTGCTTTTTCAAGCAAAAGGAGGTTGAATTCCTTGAAATGGTAGTAAACACCAATGGGATTAAAATGGAGAAAGGGAAGGTAGAGGCTATCCTGGAATGGCCTATATCCAAGAATGTTAAGGAGTCCGCAGTTTCCTTGGACTTGCCAATTACTACCGAAAGTTCATTCAAGACTTTTCCAAAGTCTTGCGTCCCTTGAATGACCTCACAAAGAAAGATCAACCCTGGCAGTGGGGACCCCAGGAACAAGGAGCTTTTGATCCGCTCAAAGAAGCCTTTATGACAGCGCCCATACTCACATACTCTGATAACACCAGCGAGTTTCGCCTCAAAACCAATGCTTCAGACTTCGCAACCAGCACAGTCCTTTCAATCAAACAAGACGACAAATGGCATCCAGTTGCCTTTTCCTCAGCTTCCATGACCTCCAAGCAGAGGAACTATCCAATCGCAGACAAGGAAATGCTAGCCATAATTCTGGCTCTAGAACAATGGCAGCATTACCTTGAGGGGGCAGAAGAATTTGAGGTGTGAACTGATCATGCAAACCTCAAATACTTTATGACAAAGCAAGATCTCAATTGCCGCCAAGCACGATGGTTGCAATGGCTGTCTCAATTCAATTACGTCCTAGTAAATAAGCCTGGATTCCAAATGGGAAAGGCAGATGCTCTCTCTTGACGAGAGGATCATGCTGTTGACATCGATGAGGACAACAAAGGCATACAAATGATCCCTGAAAACAGAGTAAGGGCCCAAACTCGCTATGGCTATTCGATTGAAGGAGAAGAAAGAAAACTCCTCGAAAGAATAGTGGAAGCACAAGAAGAATGGAAGGGTGATGATAAACCCAATCTACTTAATAAGGATGGAATTCTGTATCTTGGTGACAGAATCTTCGTTCCACAAAAAGAAAGCTTGCATCAAGATATCATAACCTTATACCATGATTCTCCAATTGCTGGACATGGCTGTGCTGAGAAAACCTGGCAAATCATTGAATGATATTTCCAATGGAATGGCCTTCAAGCCAAAGTCAAAGAATATTGTTCAAGGTGCGACAGATGCACACAGATGAAGCCAGAAAACAAAGCACCTAAAGGAGAATTGATCCTGAACCCCATCCCAGAAGGTCCATGGAAAGATATCTCCACGGACTTCATCACCGATCTCCCCACATGCAACAGCTATGACTCTGTAGTAGTCGTAGTAGACCATTTTTCAAAAGAGGTGGAATTCATCCCCACCAACAAAACAATCACAGCTCTTGGTACAGCAAAGCTATATAGATATCATGTCTGGAAGCACCATGGTCTCCCTAGGTCCATCATCTCAGATCAAGGACCACAATTTGCTTCACAAGTAATGAAGGATTTGGGCAAGATGCTCAAAATAGACCTTAATATGTCCACAGCATTCCATCCTCAAACTGATGGACAGACAGAAAGGGTTAACAGAGACCTTCAGCAGTATCTCAGGCTGTTTACCGCTGAGAAACAAGACAAGTGGGCAGAATGGTTACCACTGGCACAATTTTCATACAACAATCGCCAGCATTCAGCCACTAAGAAATCACCAGTTGAGGTCACCAAGACCTATGAACCAAGGATGGGAATCGAACCCATCATTACAAAGAATGAATTGTCCTTGGCTTTTGCATGGGACTTTTCCAAAACACTTGAGCAAGCTAGAGATTCTCTCAAAAAAGCTCAACAATCCATGAAAAAGCAAGTGGATAAGCACTGCACCAAGGTTCCCAATATGGTAGTCAGAGATAAGGTCTGGCTATCCACAGAGAACATTAAACTCAATTAGGCCTCGAAGAAGCTCACAGAGCGATGGATCGGCCCTTACGAAATTCTCTCATTCGCAGGCTCTAATGCCGTAACTCTTAAACTTCCTTCCACCCTGTGAATCCACCCTACTGTAAACATCTCAAGAGTGAAGCCCTATAAGAAATGCCTTGAAAACCAACCTGTAGTTGCCCCAGGACCCATTGTGAGCACACAAGAAGGACTTCCAGAATTCAAAGTCAATTATATAGTTAATTCTCGACTTAAAGGACAATCTCTGGAGTACCTAGTACACTGGAAGGGCTATGATGAGGAAGACTGTACATGGGAACCTCTGAGCCATCTCTCAAATGCCAAAGAGGCTTTAAAGGACTTTCACTTATCTAACCCAGTGGCACCCTGGAAGCTCAGAATGGTCCAAACAGACTTTGATTCTCTTTTCTCTTCTTACGTCAATGTGACAGAGCCCTCCCAGGTTCCCTTCAATCACCTGGAATGTGATTCATAGGAGAGGGATAATGTTACGATTTCTCATCTTATCTTATCTTATCAAGTCACATGATCACTTGCATGTGACCATGAGAACTATCACATGATCAAGTCTAGATCATTACCTTTCACTTTCATCACACTCACTCTATTAATCTCCACTCGTTCTAGACCCTTATTGCACACACTTCCTTAATTACTGTTGGTCTAGGTCTATGACATCATACATGACATAGTAGATTAGTAAGTAGTCACACACTTGCCCTAAACCATGTAAGTAGTATAAAAAGCCAATGTCATTGACGACCGGACTTCAGTCAAGTCCTGGCTGATTCCCCTATATCTTCCTCTTGATTCCATAGCAAGTCGCCAGTGGTGACCGAAGCCTTAAGTGGTATAGGTTGCCAACAGTAAATCAGTGATGAAGTCCATGGAAATATCTTGCCATGGACCATTAGGAATAGGATTATGTATAAGTTCTCTGTTAAGTCCAGACTCTCTGGACTCAAGTCTGATTGGAGGTCCAGAGGTATCAAGGGGTGGTAGACTTGTTAGTCTCAGAGTTGGACCAAAGTCTGGAGCAGAGGAGTCAGAGTGGAGTTACTCAGGAGGACATTGGCACATGACTTATGTGTCACACCCTTGAACAGGTCCATGTCCTCATATTTCAGAGGATTGGAGTTCTGACAGGAGAAGGAGATAGGGATCATGACAAGAGAGAGGAGAGAGGACTAATTCAATATTTGTGCTAAAGCTACACAGCAGAGTGTACAGGGATTATATACAAAGGGTTGGAAGGTAAGTAGGGCCAGAGCACAGCATAGGAGCTGTGTTCCGAGACAAGGATTACAAATGTACCATAATGATAAGTAATACTGTAAAGGAGTTCTGGGTCTGGGTATAACCAAATACTGGTCTGAGCACAGGTTGGTCCAAGCGGAGGAACAGAGCTCCAAGCATGAAGGAACAGAGATGGACTGAGGGGGTCAGAGTTTGCCAGAGTTTGCTGGAGTTGGCAGGAGATGACTGGAGTTGGGGCCAAAGGGGTTGGAGATGGATGGAATGGCACAGGATATGACAGTGCCTCCCCTTTAAGGCTGAGCCCTCGAGGCCTCAGTAAGCACGGATAGAGTGCAAAGCCAGTCTGAGGAAGCAGTCAAGCTTCTGTGGAGAGGGTGCACTGACGGAGGGGATAACAGAGTTGCTTACTGGGCCCAAGTCCAAAATGGAGTACCACGCAGAGTTGAAGGTGATGAGGATTTCATGAGGACCATGCTGGAAAACTCGGAATCCTACCACTACCTGGAATAAGCCGCACCAAAGAAGGTTCCTAGCCTCAGCATGAGAGAGGTAAGGGGTGGATATGGAGAGCTCAGAGGGTGTGGGAATGGAGGGAATGGATGCTGGAGATGGCAGAGTGCGCAAAGGGTGGTAGTGGAGGAGATTCGGAGGACAGAGTGGGAACACTGAAGGGTGAAAACAGAGGTGAAGAAACTGAAGACAAAAACACAGAGATAGATGACAGAGAAGATAAAAACAGAGACAGAACCAAAAAATGAAGGGCCCCAGAATGGGGGTTGGAGATGCCCAGAGATGGCCAGAGAGCAGAGGAAAAGACGAAGGGTCCTAAAATGGGATCGGAGGTGCCCGGAGTGGGCTGGAGGAATGGAGGTGTACACCAGATACTGGGGAAATTGGAAACTAGAGCAAAAACAAGAGACAGAAAGGAAAATGAAGAAGACCAGAGTTACACTAGAGTTACACCGGAGCTGAAGATGTCGGAGGGTCCCAGAAGTGGTCGGAGTACTCCAGAGGGGCTGGAGAAGTGGAGGTGTACAATGAGATACCAGAGAATGTGAAAACAGAAAGAAACAGAAAGAAGAAGGAATCTAAAAGGAATAGAAAGGGAAAACAGAGTGAGAAAGTGGAGGTGTACAGTGAAGTACCAGAGGGGTTAGAAGACAAAAGGAAGAGAATACTTCGGAGTATGTCCGGAGTTTTCAGAGTTAAACATGGAGGGGTACTAAGGAAACTCCAGAGGGTGCTGGAGGACATGTGGGGGTGTACCACAATGGTACTGTATTGTCTGGAAGACGAAGGGGAATCCTATAGGCCCTAGGAAAGGGTCTGAAGGGGACAAACAGAGGATGCAAAACAAAGAGCCAGAGGATGAGGGAGTATGGTTGAACAGGGATGTACCTTGGGGGTACCAGAGGTGAGGACAGAGTTGAAGCAGATGTTTTCGGAGGGGTAACTCTGGAGTTTCCGGAGTCATCGGAGGGTTGTGGTGGTGTTCAGAGGGTTAGGAATAGAGGTACCACGAACGTATGGAGGGTTTGGAGGAATGCAGAGGTGTACGACTAGCGTACTGGAGATGTTGGAGGGACGATATGGAAGGGGAAATCAGAGTACCCTAGAGGTACAGGAGGGTCTGGAGGTTGGAGGGGACAGGGATAGGTGGAGGTGGGGCAGTGCCTCCCCTTTACAGCTGAGCCCTCGAGGCCCCAGTGAAACATGAGAACATTGACCAGAGAGTATCCAGGAGGTAAGGAAGAGAAATTGAAGGGAAAACAAAAATTATCGGAGTGATAGCAGAGTAAAAGCGGAGTAACAGAGGAGTGCAGAGGTATTCAGAGGTAATGGAGTGCAAGGAAATGCACAACAGGAAGAATAACAGGAGAACACAAAGTGGAAATCAAGAAATCAAAATCGGGAAGAGCAGAAAAGATCAAAAGTAGAGTAGTCCTAAAACAGAACTCAATATCAGAGTTGGCAGGCTGCTGAAAGGACAATCTTGGTTGGTCCTGGATGCAGGGAAAAATATCTGGACAGGGCCGGTCAGAGGTCCGCAGGATGAGATCATGAAGGTCCAAGATCTGGATCAAAGAAAATAGGGGAAAGAAGATAAAAGACAAAGCTAAATGGATCAATGATTGGTCAGTCCTTAATGCAGGAAAAATTCTGGACAGAGCTGGTCAGAGATCTGCAGACAGTGACCGCACAAAGGTCTGAGACCTTGGGCAAATCCAGGTGCAACTCCTAGGATTGATTCCAGACAGAGTCCTGGAGTGCAGAGGTTTTGGCATTCAATCTGTGAGGGTGTTAGACGAAGGTGCAGCTTCTTAAACCTATTCAATCAATGGATCAATTATTAGGTGAGTGTGCAGTGTCCTAAACAAAGCAAACATCAATGAATCCAAAGAGTTTGACCTGAAGGTCACAGAGGTAGATTGCCCCAAGGGAGAAGAGGAAAAGAGAACAGTCCGGAGTCGACCAGAGTTTGTCGGAGTTGACAGGGAACTGTCAAGGATGGAAACAAAGAGAGAACAAAGAGAAACATGAGCAGAGGGCGAAAATAACAGAATGGAACCATTCAAAATGGACAGAACCATGAGGGGCAAAAATCGAAGGGTACAAAAGAAATGGACAACAGAAACAGAAGTGTAATCAGAGTACTCTGAAGAGCTCCAGAGTAGGCCAGAGTTTGTTGGAGTTGACAGGAACTGTCAACAATGAAAATGGACAAATGGTCAGAAAGAAATGAAGAAGAGAAAAAGCAGAGGTAATGGAGTGATCCAAAATGAACCAGAGAGACTGCTGGAGTGGGTGGAGGGAAATGGAGTTGTCCAGAGGTGGACCGGAGGGAAGATCAGATGGTCCAGAGTGGACCTGGAGGGGAGAGTCATAAGGCTATCATGAGGCAGACAGAGAAAAATGAGCGAATGCATCAATTGGTGCTTTGGAATGGAGCATGGACAAGGGTGACATGGGCCCAGGTCTGGAGTTCAGATTGGGAGAGAAAGGAGAGAGAAGGGTCTGGAGTTTTTGGAGAAAATTGGAGTTGGGTGGAGGTACTTTCGGACTTGTGGTCCTTAGGTTCGGAGGAGTGGAGTGCGAGGCTGGAGTGACCAGAGTGACAAGCCATTGCAGTGCTAAAAAGGAAATGGAGTGACATATGATGAAGAACAGAGGAGAACCCAAAAAAGGGTCCAACACCATGCTGGCTGGAAATGCTGAAGCTGGCAGTGGAGTGAACAGAGTTGGCTTCAGACTTGTGGTCTGAAAGTGCAGAGGTATCAGAGTTGGATGTTGAGGATGGGGGATGGTCGGATGTTCCAGAGGCTGACTTTCCTTTCTGGGACATCCTGCCTTCCTTCAGTGAGAGACTGGATGTGGCAGACAAGGTGAACTAGGGCATCACTCATGTGCTTTGCACACCTAGAGCTGTGACAATGACAGGAAGTGAGAGGCGAGGAAGTCCAGAGGCCGTGGCGATTCCGGAGTGCACTCTAGAGCGGAGTTGACAGAGATAAAAGCAGAGGCTCTGGAGGCGCAGGGGATTTGGCATTCCATTTGCAGGGGTCAGATGAAGTGCTGCTCATATCCCAATCACTCAACGGAGTATCATGGATGAGTAGCTGTGTCCTACAATCAACAAAAGGGGAAACCCAAGGAGGTGACTTGAAAGTCGGAGGTGGTCTCGCCAGAGGGCATGGAAGGGAAAAGTCTGCAACCAGGAGTGAAGGGAAAAGACTTGCTGAGGGGGCGGAGTCTGGTCGAAGTTTGGAGGTAATGTAGAGGTGAGAGAAGAGGGGGCCATTGAGTGGACAGTGAGAAGTCAGAGTTCAGAGTAATGACAGAGATTGGTGCATGCTTGATTTCAGTTTGAACCCAAGAGCATGCTGAGGTCATGATGGAGTGTTGTGAGGACATGAGGTCAAAGGCATGAATGATTGGAGACCTGCTCAAGAGGGAGCACAAATATACTGTTAAGTCCAGACTCTGCGGACTCAAGTCCGATCAGAGGTCCAGGGGTACTGAGGGGTAGTAGACTTGTTAGTCTCGGAGGTGGACCGAAGTCTGGAGCAGAGGAGTCAGAGGAGGAGTTGCTTAGGAGGACATTGGCACATGACTTATGTGTTGTGCCCTTGAACAGGTCCGTGTCCTCATATTTTGGAGGATTGGAGTTCCAACAGGAGGAGGAGATGGGGATCATGACGAGAGAATGGGGAGTGGACTAATTCAGTATTCGTGCTAAAGCTACACAACGGAGTGTACAAGGATTATATACATACGAAGGGTCAGAAGGTAAGTAGGGCTGGAGCGCAGCATAGGAGCTGTGTTCTGAGACAAGGATTACAAATGTACCATAATGATGAGTAATACTGTAGAGGAGTTCCAGGTCTGGGTATAACCGAATACCAGTCCGAGCACAGGTTGGTCCAAGTGGAGGAACAGAGCTCTGAGTGTGGAGGAACGGAGATGGACTGAGGGGGTCAGAGTTGGCCAGAGTTGGCTGGAGTTGGCAGGGGATGACCAGAGTTGGGGCCAAAGGGGTTGGAGATGGATGGAATGGCATGGGATATGACAGATATGACCAATGCCCATTACATCAGGACTCCTGAGACCTCACTACATTCAACACACCACTTGGCCCACATCGGCTAACCACAGTTCCGATGGGATACACTAACACAGTACAGATTTATCAGGCAGATATGTGTTTTGTCCTCCAAGATGAAATTCTGTGCCATACAGCCCCATTCATTGACGATGTACTGGTAAAGACAGTAGAAACCCAGTATCAGCGCCCTGACAGCTCTTATGAGACAATCCCGGGAAACAAAGGGATCCGAAGGTTTATTTGGGAACACCTCACCATTATTAATTGGATTCTTTATTGATTCAGGACTCTAGGCATCATGGTGTCAGCCAAGAAGTTCGTCCTAGAGGCCCCAGATGCAACCATTGTAGGACACAAGTGTACACTTGACAGGCGCATCCCTCATGAGGATTGGATCCAGAAGATACAGGACTGGCCGGAATGCCAGAATCTAACACAAGTTTGCAGATTTTTGGGAACATGCAGCATGGTACATATCTTTATCCGTAATTTTGTCAAAATTGCTAGGCCGCTGGTCAATCTCACCTGAAAAGGGGTCCCATTTGAATGGGGAGATGACCATTGCATGGCCATGCAGCGTCTAAAGGATGAAATTGCTAAGTCTCCTGCACTTAGGCGCTTGGACTATCAGAGTGGCTGAGAAATCGTGCTGGCAGTGGATACCTCCATAATTGCAGTCAGGTATATCCTTTCCCAGACTGGGGATGATGGCAAATGCTATCCAAACCAGTTTGGATCTATTGCCCTTTCTGAAGTCGAGAGCTGATACTCACAAGCAAAGCTGGAGTTATACGGACTATTCTGGGCCCTTCGTGCTGTCCAGGTATTCATTTTTGGTGTTACTAACCTTACAGTCGAAATGGATGCCAAGTATGTAAAAGGCATGATCAACAACCCTGACCTTCAACCAAATGCAACCATCAACTGATGGATCGCAGGTATACTTCTTTTTCAATTCCATCTCATTCATGTTCTGGCAGATCATCATTCTGGCCCAGATGGGTTGTCCCGAAGGCCTCCATCTGACAAGGACCCACCGGATACCAATGGTGACCTTGACGATTGGTTGGATGTGGCGTATTCATTCTTGATTGTGTTACTAAATGACCACATCCCAGCACAGTTACATTACACAAATGATTTACAGGTGATACCCAACACACCTTGTTCAATTCCAATTCATTGCTCTACCATTCTTAAGCATTCTGTTCCAGTTCATACTTTTGTTTCCGGTGTTGATTCACTTGACCCAGTCCCTTCAGGCGAACCAGCTATACCCCAGTCTGAGAAAGCAAAGGCTAGAGAGGACTGGGTAAACCAGATTCGCCTTTTTCTTGAAACACAAGAATGTCCAACCGGTTTAACTGACCAGGAATATTCTTCTTTTATTCATGCTGCCCACTTCTTCTTTTACCTTGATAACCGCCTATGGTGGCGAGAGCCACATGGCCAGCATCAGCTTGTGGTCCCAGAGGATCATTGTTATGGACTCATTAAAGAGGCCCATGATAGCCTTGGGCACAAAGGTGTTTTTACAGTTCACACCCGCCTCCTCCTATGATTTTGGTGGCCAATGTTGGTGGAGGATGTAAAGTGGTATATTTGTACTTGTCACGAATGCCAGGTCCGGCAAACCAGGAAGGTCCACATTCTGCTGGTGGTGCCATTAATTGGGGGCCTCTTCCATAAAGTTCATATCAATATGATGTTGATGCCGCAAGCCAGTGGATACCGGTATCTTCTTCATGCTCACTGTGCACTGATGGGATATCTGGAATGGCGCATGCTACATGCTGAGAAAGTGACTGGGATTGCTTCATTCATCTTTGAGGATATCCTCTGTTGATGGGGTCCTGTCTCAGAGTTAGTAACTGACAATGGACTGGCCTTTGTCCAAGCTGCAGATCTCCTGGCATCCCGGTACAATATTTGCCATATTCGCATTAGTCCCTACAACTCCCAGGCCAATGGGATTGTAGAGCGACGTCATTTTGATGTCTGGGAGGCCATCATGAAAAGTACCCCAGGGGAAGCACATTGGCACCAATCAGTGCATTCAGTGTTCTGGGCCAAAAGGGTAACTATTTCCAAGGTGACTGGACTTTCGCCCTATTACATGGTGCATGGCATTGAGCTGCTCTTTCCTTTTGACTTATCTGAAGCCACATTCTTAGTTCCAATCCCACATACTAACACCTTCTCCACTTCAGAGTTGATAGCCTGGCAATCACGTCAACTGTGTTACATCCATCCACCTGCTCCCCTATGGCGCCTACTCCAGCCTACTCCAGCCTACTCCAGCCTACTCTAGCCCCTCTGTCTACCACCCCCAGTCATCTATCCCTCAGAAGTCCCATCCCAGTACTCAACTCTGGTGCCTCCGGTCACAACTCTGCCACAACTCCAGTCAGTTCTCATCCTCCTTCATAATTTCCTTATTCAGACTACTTCATAACTAATTCTTATGACATTGTCATATATCTAAAACCCTGTACTCATCCCTATGTCTCACTCTTCCCTTGATCACAGTTTTAGTGCCAGGGTTGTATTTCATTACTCCTATCCCTGAACTCCTCCATTTTACATACTTCATTCTGCTCCTAGAATTAGTCATCCTCCTCCTCAGTATATAAGTTCTCTATACTCTACTCTGTATCTCCTCAGTATAAATATCGATTAAGTCTCTCCTCTCCCTCTCATCCGATCTCCTCACCTCATCCTCTCCCCTCTGTAACCTCTGCTCCCGTGTCCTCCGAAATCTGAGGACCAGACTTAGACAAGGGTGTGATATATAAGTCCTGTGCAAAGTCCTCATAAGTCCCCTCTGTCTCCATTACTCCGCTTGGACTCTGGTCCACCTCTGCTGCTTACCTCCACTTCTCCCCTCAGCTCCTTCAGACCTCTGGTTGGACTTGACCCAGAGGACCCAGACTTGACAGTATATTCGTACTAATACTTGTCTAGGTCCCTACTATCCAACTATGTCTTCTTATGCACACACCATCCAATGCGAGCATGCACTATGGGCTGCCTTTGGCAGTTCTCACACCATCCCTGGCGAGTTTGTCAGCTTGACCGTCAGGCCTGGTGACTCTGCCTCAGGCTATTGTCAAAATCGAAGCCTTCTGTCTCCTTTGACACCATTGCTAGCAGACTTGGAATCCCCCGAAGGACCCCGTTTCAGGGAACTATGAGAGGACAAAGAAGAAGTAGGGTACGGTGGGTCTGGTGGTCCTCCACCTCCGGTACCAAGGGACAACAGCAGAGATGACAGCGACTCCTCTGGCTCTAACTCCAAAAACTCCAATGACTCCAATGACCCTTGGGGTCAAGAACAAGGTAATGCCTTTGATGCCACAAACGGCATCCCACTGGCATTTGAACCATTTGCTCAGCTTGCTGAAGCGATCCAGGACATGACCAGGCAGGCGTTGCATCACAAGAAGGGCTCTGACGCTCTGAAGATGAAGGTCTGCAAATCTGACCTGTTTGATGGAACCGACGCCAAGAAACTCCGTCCCTTTATAGTTCAGTGTGAACTAAACTTCCAAGCAAACCCAAAGTCCTTCAAAAAGGATAGGACCAAGGTAACCTTTGCACAATCATACCTCAAGGGCTTCACCTTAGAGTACTTCGAACTGGACTTGCTCAGAGTTGAAACTCCGGAGTCTCGTCCACTCTGGATGTCGGACTGGAAGGCATTCCTATTCGAGTTACAGTCCAACTTCGGTCCCCATGACCCAGTCGCTGACGCAGAAGCTCAACTTGAGCAGCTGCGTATGAAAGACTCACAATGCATCTCTAGGTACATCATCAAATGGAACTGCCTAGTATCCCAAGTCCAGGACTGGGGCTCCGGTGCACTCCACCAGAGTTTCTACAATGGACTGCTGGACTGCATTAAGGACGAGTTGTCCAGGCAGGGTAAGCCAGACAATATATATGATATCCAGGCTCTCGCCCAGCAGATTGACCACAGGTATTGGGAGTGCAAGGAAGAGATCAACCGCACAACCAAGACCTCCAGTTCCAACTCCAGCAATCAGCATCCTTCAAAATCGTCTTCCAACAACTCCGCATCTGCCTCCACCAAGCCCAAGAACAACAAGTCCAAAGGCAACTCCACCCCCACTGCAAGCACCTCCAGCTCCTCTGGAGGTAACAATAAAGGTAAAAAGGGCAGTACTCCTGACCCCACCATTTCATCCAAGTTGGGCAAAGACAGAAAGCTCCTTCCGGAGGAACGTCAGCACCACTTGGATAACAATTTGTGTCTTTTTTGTGGACAACCTGGCCACTCCGCTAAGGAGTGTCTGAAGTCAACCTCTAGAGCCACGAAGGCCAGGGCCACTACTGCAACTCCAGTAGCATCTGGATCCAGCTCTGCCTCCTCCAAGGCGAAAAAATAGAGAGTGACTCCCATGACTCTGCATGGGCTGGGAGTCGCATTGAACCTGACTGTGCTCTCAAGGAGTTACATCTCAATGCATCCGCTCTTTCTAATCTGAATTCGTTACATCTGCTTTTGTCTATTCCACAATTTTCTATTTCTTCTGTACCTACTCTTATTGACTCCGGTTCTACTCATTGCTTCATTGACTCATCTTTTATCAAAAAAAAAAAAAATACCTACCAACTCCGTACCTCCAATCACACTCCGCCTTTTCGATGGCTCCTTGTCCTCTACTATTTCCTCCTCCATAGAACTTTCCCTCCTCTTTCCATCTGGTGATTCAACCTCCAAGACATTTTATGTCACCTCCTTGGATTCTTCTTGTTTGTTGGTTTTAGGACACAGCTGGCTGACCTGCTATAATCTGTTGATTAACTGGGTATCAAGCAGCATCTTGTTCACAACCCCTACAGAAAAAATGCCAAGCCCAACATCACCCTCTGCACCTCCGGGGCCTCCACCTTCACACACCTCTACTCCACCCCTGGAGTGCACTCTGGAATCACTGAAAGCCCCTGGACTTACTTGCCCCCCATCTTCTTCGTCAATGCCACTGCCTTTGTGCACACTTGCAAGATGGATGGCTCTGTCCAATTTGCCATTTCCCTCCAATCTCTCGATCAGGCCAAGGCACATGCCGCCGCTGTCTCTGACAATCCGGAAGAAGTGGACCTCTCCGGAGTTCCTCTGGAGTACCACAAGTTTGCCAACGTCTTCAGCAAGAAGTGCGTGGATACTCTCACTCCTCACCAGCCTTTTGACCTCAAGATTGAGCTGGAGAAAGGGGCTTCCCCTCTGATTGGAAAGCTCTACTCCCTCTTCCCCACTGAAACCCAGACTCTCTGCGACTTCATCAACGAACACCTCTGAATCGGCTTCATCTGGGCCTCCAGTTCTCTACATGCAGCTCCGATGCTCTTTGTTAAGAAGAAGGAAGGGTCCCTCTGCCTGTGCATTGATTTCTGAGGCCTCAACACCATCACCAAAAAAGATCATTACCCCCTTCTGTG
>JBBPKI010001114.1:0-14744 GCA_038089155.1 Nevesoporus exiguus
AATCTGCCGACTGACATTCGCTTCAAGGTTGTCCGGCTCCTCTGTGACCAGAAGATCCAGCTCTCATCTGTAGACCTTGCTCGGTTCTGTTGGGTCGGGGAGGACATGGACAACAAGGAGGACGTGGGCAACGAGGAGACTAAGGAGGTTAACATCTTTGAAGGGATCCTCACATGTGAGAAACTTGTCATCACTCCCGTTACGATTTGGATCGGAGTTCAGCCCGACACTCTCTCTGGCGAGCGCGCATACCACTCTTCCACGGACATCCTTTCTCTCCTCAAGGAGTATGGTATTGCCGATGTGGATGTTGCTTATCGTGAGTCAGTTGCCAGGGTCTCTAGCGGTCCCGAGCTGTTCGCACCGGTCATGGACCTAGACCCCCTCAGGACTGTTATTGACTCTGTCACCACTGCACTGGGCCTGCCGATTGCAGGCTTGAAGTCACTCAACAGTCAGGGGACCCTTGGCTTTTACTTCAGGGTGGACACAGCTCTTTATGGTGTCACAGCCCGCCACATCCTGTTCTCTGAAGAGGAAGACAATGATGAGTATCACTATATCACCTGTATGTTTCCTGTCCTTGACAAGATGCCTGCAACTTCTGACTGATTACATTTTCAAAGCCCTGCCTAAGAAGGAGGTTGTTGTCATGGGCACTAAAGCCTATGTCAACTTGCTTAAATCTATCCAGAGCCATATTGGTAGCATGAATATTGACACCAGCATCTTGGAAACATGGATCAAGTCATATAGGGCAAGATTGGAGGGCAGTGACCCTGATGCCCAGCAGATTGCACACATTCTAAAGAAGACTCAAGGCCAGCTGGATGATATTCAAAAGACAATCAAGGCACTCAAGAAGTTCTTCATAAAGATGAAGACAGACTGGGAGAAGCCAAGGGATCGAGTGATTGGACATGTTGTCTGGGCACCTCCTATTAGCATCAGTAATGAGCTCTATGGATACACAAAGGATATTTGTGTTATCAAGCTGAATGAGGAGAAGTTCTTGCCAAACTTTAGGAAGAATGTGCTTGACCTAGGTATGTGCTTTATCCAACTAAAGCTGTCTAAATATATAATTTGACTGTTTATGTTCTAGGCACTGAGATTCAATGTGGCAAGTTTGTCAATCTTATGCATCCTCGTGTCCATGGGCCATCCAACTTGGCCACCCTTCTGCAGCCTTATGTCTATGTGCCATCCAACTTTGCCTATCCATTTGACCGTCTCCTCAAGCTTCAAGGGATCCTCTCTGCTAATGAGATTTGCAAGTCAAATAACAAGGATGGAAGAGGTGATGGTGTGCGCTATGTCATCAAACGTGGCCTCACTACATTAACCACCATTGGATGCCTGACTGGATTCAAGTCTTTTGTACGCCGCTACTCTGTCCTAGGCCCCATTGATTCCATTGAAGTAGCCATTTATCCCTATGATAACACCTCTGGTCCATTCTCTTTGGGTGGAGATTCAGGTGCTATTATTGTTGGTGCCTCTGGCGAGTTTGTTGCCCTCCTCCTTGGTAGTAGTGGACCACCCAGCTTCTCTTATATCACCTATGGGTCACCTATGTATTGGCTCTGGGATATCATTAAGGTTGAGTTCCCTGATGCAAACCTCTACTGGGACAATGACAGCAACTAGATTTATCTATTCCAGTAACTCTTTTCTCTTCTTATATTGTCTATTTTTATGACTGCTTCTCTTCTTGTATCTTCATACTTCTTGTTATTTCTATAGCATGTTCTCATTTCTTTTTGCTTCATTATCTATTGATTAGCTATTGGTGCAGACAGGTGCTTTGCATTAAAACTAAGTAAAGGGTTATGAAAGGGACATCAATCTATAATATGGGTCCATAAGGACTATAGTATGTGAGTAAGTGACTATGGTGTAGTGTACAGTAGGTGCTTACCTCTAGTCAACATTGTACAAGACTGGAGAAAGTGTGACGAATGGACGGATGAGTTAATGGATGCTGTTGTCCAAATATGGTAACCTAATGTAAGTATGAAAGAATGCTATGTATGTACTAGAAAATGGGATGATCTCCAACACATCCCCTCAGACTGATGCTGTTACGGAGCACGTCCTTCTGGACTGCGAGTATCAAGAGTTCTTTGTGAGGAGGCACTCACGAAGAGGCACAACGTCTCACGATGAACAAAGAAGGGAAGAGGCAAAGGAGAATAGTAGAGGCGACTATTCAGGCAGAGGCAAGTCCAGACTAGAGGAGGTGGATTGCACAGGTCTAACTTGGTGTACAAGTGAGGTAGGCTAGCTACTTTATAGTCCATAATGCGCGCACGGACCAAGATGAAGGGCAGGCATAGAAAAGAAGAGAAAGTCAAGGAATAACTGCGGGTGGCTATGATGGAAACGACAGCATGCGAGAGAATGCTGTTAGAAGATAGAGTCCGAAGAAAAGATGATTAAGTAAGAACGGAAATGGTAAACAACCAGTCGAACTCGTCAAGGGAAAATGTAACAAGGAAACGTACATACTTCGCATGCGGATGTGGATACATGAATGGGATGGATTCAGAAATAAGGAGAAGGCCCAGATGAAGGGATAAAATTGTAACAGTACTCCCTTCATAGCCTTGCAGCGCCGCTGCATTCCTAAGCACCAGAGGAATCTGCACCATTGAATACCAACTGCTCGTCAGCAAAGTCCTCAGAAGTAAAGGGGCAGTTTGGGATGGTGTGTCCAACAGCTCCACAAAGGTCGCAGCAGAGGGTCAGGCAAGCTTCGGCCACGTGTCCCCAGTGATTGCACACAGAGCAATGGGACGTGAGGCAGTGAGAGGCAGGGTGTCCTGGCACGTAGCAGGAACAGTTGGGACAGCAATACTGTGGACAGCTCCAGTGCAGATGTCCATATCTTCCGCAGGTGTAGCAGTGGTGTCTGGAGAGATCCATGGCAGCAAGACGAGTCTGGACGTCGACTGGGATAGGGAGGACTCAGGTTGGGGAAGAGAGGATAGTGATGCCAGTGGGGAGATCTCGGACATGGACATTGGATGGGAGAGAGAGACCAGGTGGAGGAGCAGCGGATGGAGCAGTAAGACGGACAGGTAGCAGGTTTTCCGGGGTGGTTGGATGAGTGATGGGTGGGGACTGCTGAGCGGCATTCAAGATGTCAGTGTCTAAATGGTCGTCCAGATCTGTCTCATTCAGGGAGAACAGGGTTGCCTGTGGGAAATCTCCCAAGGCACCAGAGGGAAATGCGGAAATGATCTGGCCAAATTGGTGGTGGTCCATCAGATCCAAGGCATGAAGGCAGAGCTGGTCTAACATGGCAGTTTGTGTGGCGGTGAAGTTTGGATTTGGGGATAAAAGTCTGGGCGTGTGACTAAATGATTGAAAGGAGCAAGTTTGATGGAAGAACAAAATGGCCTCCATGAGAGGGAGCGAATGTCTAAAAAGTGGGATACTTTCAGCAATAGTTAAAAGTTGTGGATGGTCAAGAACGTGAGTGTAGATAGCAAGTCTTTGAAAGCATGGTAGAGTCGAAGGGTAAAGGTTCTCCAGGGTCCAATCAGGGATCTCCCTGCGATGCAGGTGAGGTGGGGAGATAGAGACCCTGGGCGTCTGCATAGCAGCGGATGGGGATCTAGGGACATCTGGAGAAGCAGGGCAATTGGGTGGCAAGAAAGCAGTAAGCAACATGGGTGAGGTGATGGAGGTCATGACTTAGGTATGATGTGGCGCTGTTGATGGTGGTAGTGAAGCAAGGATGACAATGAGTATGGTGATGATTGCAGCAAGAGAGATAGTAGCGAAGATTGTGGCAATGATGAGGATCTGGTGAGAAGTGAGCATAGTTGCTCAAGAGGAGAGGGAGGTTTTATATTGTCTAAGGATGATGGGAGCGTGGCAAAGGTTTCGCTCGGGTTCCCACATATTCTCTGAAGTAGGATATCCCTTCCATTTGATCAGGTACTGGCGGTGGTTAGCAGTTCCCCGATGAGAGAGTATAGCCTCTATTTCATACTCTTCTTCACCATCAACGAGATCCGGTGGCACAGGAATAAAGTTTGGGCCATGCTCCAGCGTGGTCCGATAGGAGGATAAGAGGGAAGCGTGGAAGACATCATGGATGTGCCATGTTGGTGGGAGTTTCAACTGATATGCCACAGGGGAGAGTACCTTGATGATCTCAAAGGGTCCTTCCCTTTCTGGAGCAAGTTTCCGTGATGGGTAACTGAGCTTAAGGTTCGTGGCCTCTAGCCAAATCTTGTCTCCTAGCTTCCAAGGCGTAAACTTGGTGGAGAGTCATTCCTTCATGAGGCATTGGGCAGTGGAATGAGCGGCCAGAGCTTCTTTCCGTGCCTCAGCAAGGGTGGTGAGACGTTCTTCCACAGAAGGAACGAAGGACTTTCCTAATGGAGGATAAGCCCTAGGTTCATATCCCATCATGAGGAAATATGGCGATTGGTGGGTAGATGAGTGTGCTGCGGAGTTGTGGGAGAATTCCACAGTAGGAAGTAAGGTACTCCAGGTACCAGGGCGTCCTTGACAAAAGATCCGAAGATAAACCTCGAGCTCCTGATTGGCCCTCTCAGTTTGGCCATTAGTCTGTGGGTGGTAAGCAGAGGAAAGCTTTATATCATACTGAAGAAGTCTAGCCAGTTCTTTGGCAATGGAGGAAGCGAATTGAGGGCCTCTATCAGAAATACAAGAGTCATGTAGACCAAATCTTGGAAAGATATGTTGGAAAAAGAGGGAAGCTACTCCAGCAGCAGAGATGCTTTTGGTACAAGGGAGGAGAATTACCCCCTTTGTAAGGCCATGGTCAACCACGACCAAAATAGAATCAAAGGTATTAGAGATAGGAAGATCAGTGATTAAATTAAGAGAAATTTGTTGAAAAGGGTGTGTAGCAGAAGTGGAAAGCAGCGAAAGCAGGGGGATAGTGGGGTGGGTATTTGGCTTGGACGATTGACAAAGGGCACAGCCAGTAATGAAGCAAGCAATAAATGAACGCATACCAGGCCACCAATAGTCCCTGGAAAGGCAGGCATAGGTGCGGAAGAGTCCTTCGTGGCCTCCACTAGGAGAGGAGTGGAGAGAAGAGACAAGGTCGTGTCGTGCATCAGGTGGAATAAAAAGACGACCCTTATAATAAAGGTGAGGAGCGTCATAATGCCAGTCTGTGAGGGAAGAGCAAGGGAAGAGGGGGAGAGATTTCTCCATGGCATGGACAGCTTCCAGGACAAGTGGATCAGCAGTGGAGGAGCTGGCAATCTTAGAGACGAGTGCCAGGTCTAATGCAGAGATGATTTTGGGGTCAGCGAGGATGGGGTGGATATTGTTGGAGGATGTGTCCACATCATGACAGCGGGAAAGCACATCAGCAGGGGTCATGGCGGTTCCAGGAAGGACTGTCCAAAGGAGATGGTATTCTTGAAGGAAAAGACTCCAATGGGCTTGACGACGTGAAAGTTTTTGAGGAGCCTTCATGAACGAAAGGTTCTTGTGATCTGTAAAAATGGTGACTGGGTGTTTGGTGCCCAAGAGGTACTGTCGCCATTTCTCTAAGGCATCGATGACGGCAAGCAGTTCCCTATTATAGATGTCATAGTTTCATTCAGCATCATTAAGCGTACGAGAGTAATAAGCACAGGGGTGGGAGTCGCCATTGATGTCTTTTTGCATGAGAATAGCTCCTACTGCGATAAGAGAAGCATCAGTCATAAGGAAGAAGGGTTTGGAAGTGTCAGGAAGTGCAAGGACAGGGGCGGAAGAGAAAATATCTTTGAGGCGTAGAAAGGCAGTTTGTTGGGCAGCTTGCCAGGTCCATGGCTGGGTATTCTTGGTAAGGAGATTTAGTGGTGCGGCGATGTCAGCAAAATTAGGGATAAATTTGTGGTAGAAGTTACAGAAGCCAAGGAAGGATCGGACTGCTTTGATGGTAGACAGTGGTTGCCACTTAGCGATGGCAGAGAGTTTGACAGGGTCCATTTGTACTTGACCATTACCTACAATAATGCCTAGGTATTCAATTTCTGGGGCGTCAAAGGTGCATTTGGAGAGTTTGAGTGTAAGCCCATGTTCTCTAAGTCGTGCAAGGACTCTGCAGGTACAGTTAACATGATCGACAAGAGTGGAGGAATGAATTCTGAGATCATCCATGAAGATCTCTAACCATCCTTCTGGAGTGATGTCACGAAAGACCCAGTTCATAAATGCCTGAAAGGTGGGTGGTGAGTTACATTGTCCAAAGAATATTACTGTAGGTTCATAGAGGCCTAGAGGGGTAATGAACACGGCCTTCCATTGGTCTTCTTCTCGGATGTGGATGCTATTGTATCCCCAGCGAATATCAAACTTGGAAAAATACTTAGTGTTTCATTCGATCAATGAGATCGGAAACAAGGGGAAGTGGGTAAGCATTTTTGACAGTATGCTCGTTCAGGTATCAATAGTCCTGACAAGGGCGAAGTGAACCATCTTTCTTTGGGACAAAGAAAAGAGGCAAAGCTTGAGGTGACTTAGATTCGACAATGCGTCCAGTGCAGAGATGTTCTTCGATGAAAGCTCTACAGGCTTCCATCTCAGCAGGGTTCAGCACATAGGCTTTGGCTCGTTTGGGGATGAAGGAGTCCTTGAGTTCGATAACATAGTCGTAGGGTCAATGTGGGGGAAGGATGTCATGATTCTTTTCTTCAAAGACATCGGCAAAGTCAGAGTATGGTTCAGGGAGGGTTACTTCCTTCTTGATGTTCTGTTGAGCTATTTCAGTGGCAATGGTGGTCTTACATATAGTCTTGGCAGAGAGCCAAATATTTCTTTCTCGAAGATCCAATTCAATGTTCCTGTTGGCATCTAATCCTAACCATTGGAGTAGGTATCATTCCAGGATTTCATCATGCATGGGAAGGGGATCCTCAGGGAAGGAGAGAGTTCTGTTCTTCCAATTGATAGTGGGGTTTTGATCGGCAAGCCAGTTCATTCCTAGGATGATCTGGGGTCTTCCAAGGCCAATGATCATAAGGCAGAGATTATCAGTTTGTTCTGGAAAAATAACTGTGGCATGGGAGTAGAAATGAATTGTCCCAGTCTGGTTCGGAGTTCCATCCATGTTTAGGGCTTGTAGGGGTTCGGGAAGGGAATGGAAGGGGAGTCCAAGTCGCTTGGCAAGTTGGTGATCAATAAAAGTTCCAGTAGCTCCACAGTCAATTAGTGCGGTGGTGTCGACGGTTTTAGTCCCATGAGAAAGTTTTATGTGAATGTGGATAGATTTCTCAGATTCGGATGAAATGGTTACATGAGCAATATTATGGAGAGGTAGTGTCGATTCATCTCTCCTAATCAAAAATCCTCAGTGATTTCGGTGATAGAGGCAATGGACTCCTGAGCAGGCTCGAAGCTCTGCTTCAGTTCTTGGAGAATCTGGTCTGTAGTCTTCCCTCCAGCAGTGAGGGAATTGATGTACTGCGTCAGACTATTGTTAGGCTGAGTCTGCATAGTATGGATCCTGTTGGGGTTGCGAGGAGGACGGGGTGGCAGAGAAGATGTTGGCTGGTTGGGGTGGTTCCTGGTGGAACAGCCACTTTGCTTGCAGATGAAGCACAGCTTGTTGTCCAAGCATTGCTTGTGCTCGTCTAGGGACAAGTTTCAAGTGTCGATGTCCATGGCATTGGGATCTCTAGTGGTAGTGCGAGGGGCAAAAGATCTTTGGGGAAAAGTATGATTGGGGAATGTCCTAGTGGTGGTGGGGACTCTGGGAGCCGTTCGAATCCTATTGGCTTTGAACTGCTCTACCTTTGAGTACCATTCAGAAATCTTCTTCGGCAGGGTTTCTAATCCAGCCATTCTGGAACGATGGTATTGATGGAGGTCTTGTTCAAAAAGGCCGATGAGGGCAAGGTCATTAGTGAGGGCCGCAGTGGTGGATAAGATGCGAAATTCTGAGACATACGTATTTGTGCAAGTCAGCAGCAGTGTTTTGTTGCAAAGCAACAAGCTTCTTCATGGCATCAGCAGAAGAGTCTACGAGGTTAAAAGCTACCTGGAAAGCAGCCTTGAAGTCCTTGTATGTTCTGAAGGAAGGAGGAGACTTGTTCATAGCTTCTTGGCGGATGACAGTAGCCCAGGCGAGGGCGGAATCCTTTTTCATGTATGACAAGGCAAAGGTGATTTGTCTGTCCTCAGTGGTGTAGATCTCCTTGTTGATTAGAAGATAGGTCTCGACAGAGAGTATCCAAGACTCAGCAGTAGAAGAGTCTCCATCGTAATCAGCAGGAACTCCGATCTTAATTTCGGTGGGTTTTGAGGACATCCCTTCGTCAGAATCTTCATAGTCAGAAGGATCTGGGGAGGGAGGATGAGGAGGGGCAGGTGGGAGTTGTTGGGTAGGGATGACAGGGACTACAAGTGTAGGAGCAGTATATGCTGAAAGCGGTAGGGCAGCAGAGATATTGGCTTCTGGTCAACGTATGGGTGCTGGTGGGGCAGTGGCAGCCCAAGGGTCCGAGGGACTTCCTGGTCCAAGGATTGGTCCTTCGTCTACTTCAATGGGTTCAGGATCAAGGGACTCTCCTCTGGCAGCAGCTCTGCGGATTGCTTATTCAAGTAGGGCATTTCGGCGACGTGGTTGATCAGGAGAAGGATTTGGGTTTGGTGACCCGGCAATTCTTCTGGATAACAATGTATTGACAGGGGGTTCCCTACTCCGGTGGCAGGAGGGGAAAAGGGAAAGTTAGACCTTTTGTTACAGAGCATGTCCTTCTGGACTGCGAGTATCAAGAGTTCTTTGTGAGGAGGCACTCACGAAGAGGCACAATGTCTCACGATGAACAAAGAAGGGAAGAGGCAAAGGAGAATAGTAGAGGCGACTATTCAGGCAGAGGCAAGTCCAGACTAGAGGAGGTGGATTGCACAGGTCTAACTTGGTGTACAAGCGAGGTAGGCTAGCTACTTTATAGTCCATAATGCGCGCATGGACCAAGATGAAGGGCAGGCATAGAAAAGAAGAGAAAGTCAAGGAATCACTGCGGGTGGCTATGATGGAAATGACAGCATGCGAGAGAATGCTGTTAGGAGATAGAGTCTGAAGAAAAGATGATTAAGTAAGAACAGAAATGGTAAATGACCAGTCGAACTCGTCAAGGGAAAATGTAACAAGGAAACGTACATACTTCACGTGTGGATGTGGATACATGAATGGGACGGATTCAGAAATAAGGAGAAGGCCTGGATGAAGGGATAAAATCATAACAGATGCTAGTAAGAAGCAAGCAAGCATGTTTTTGTGTGGTTTGCGTGTTAGTGGCTTTGTGAGTCCATCAGTGAGCATGTTGCCTGTCGGTACATGTGTGACTCCAAAAGTTCTGTCTTTGATGTGTTTGTGCATGAGGTGGTATTGGATGCCAATGTGGTGGCTTTGGCTGTGGAATCTAGCTTCCTGTGCAAGTGCAATAGTGGCTGTGTTGTTGCAAAAGAGGTCAGTGGGTGGCAGTTCGTCTCTGTTGTACATTCCAACATCTTGGGTGATGTAGTGCAGCCACAGGGCTTGCTTTGTGTAGTGGACAAGAGTGACATATTCGGCTTCACAGGATGAGGTGGTGACATGGTCCTGTTTTTTTGCTGTTCTATGATATTACTGCATCACTGAGTTGGAAGACGTAGCCAGACAGGGAATGGTGGTTGTCAATGTCACGTGCAAAGCTGGCATCAGTGTAGCCAATGAGTACGTCAGGGTCATTGTTGAAAATCCTGCTGAGTGTGAGGGGAAAGTCATGTGTTCCCCATAAGTATTTGAAGATGTGCATGAGTGCTTTCCAATGTGGTTGTCTGGGGTTTGCGCTGTATTGGCCAAGTTAGCTGGTGGTGAAGGCAAGGTCAGGGTGTAAGACGACAGAGAGCCAAGTGATACTGCCAAGGGCCTCACAGTATGGGTATTTGGCCATTTCTGTTACCCTTTCTCATCTTATCTTATCAAGTCACATAACCACTATCACATGACCATGGGACATGTCACCTGACCAAGTCTAGGTCGATAACTTTCACTTCATTCACATTCATTCTAGACCCTTATCTACATGCTTCCTTAATTACTGATAGTCTAGACCCTTATCCCTTTTCCCACTCCACAATGACATAGTACTTAGTAAGTATTCACACACTTGCCCTAAAGTACCCTGTATGTATATAATCTGAATCCAAACAACAACTGGACTTCAGCCAAGTCCTGGTTGATTCCCCCAGATCTTCCTCTTGAGCTCTATAGCAAGTCACTAGTGGTGATCGAAGCCCTAATAAAGTCTAGGTTGCCAACATTAGGACTTGACTGCACATCTTCCCTCACCACTACTACTCATTACCTCGCTGTTGTTTGCGACAACCCTGGATCCTAGGGGTAAAGGGAACCTTACTATATTTTCACGTATTCACCCGCACACTTTCATGCACACATTTTCTTTTACATATACCCTGGCTATACACTGGTGAAGGTCGACCGATCTATAGGACAGTTGTCAAGGGGTGGACTCAAGAGTCCTTAATTGGTTTAAACACCGCCTCTGCACACTTTATTTCAATGGGGCTTAAGCTCACGTCCTCGTGAGGCACATTTGTTCTAAGAATAGTACAATAAGCATCTAGTTGGTGTTGCAAGAGTGGTCTTGTGCCCGACATCACTAGATTACATATTGTCATATCCCGTCCAACTCCGGTCACTCCAGACCAACTCTGGACCAGTTCTCCCAGTTGCACACACATACTCAACTCCGGACCAACTCCATTGATCCTCCAGTTCGTTCTTGTTCAATATTATAGATCTTGACTTTGGACCTTTTCCATTATGTTCTACCTTGACATCTCTCAGTATGTTCCACTATGACATCTCTGTTTCCATTTCATCTTGACATCTTTATTCCCATTCCATCTCAATGTCTTATCTTGACTTCCGTTTCACTTACATAGTTACCTCTGTGCCTGCGCACATTGAAGACTTACCTGACCTCATCTCTCTTAGTATAAAGTCTCTACTTCTGTCTGTAGATACCTCAGTTCGAATCTCAACTTAACCTCGACCTTGTCTTGTCCTCATCTTGATCTGACGATCTCCTCTCGTCTTGAGTCTGAGACTCTCCTCCAAACTCCGACCCTCCACAAATTTGGGACACCGGACTTTCTGCAAGGCGCACCACATAAGGTGAAGCCAAGTCCCATTCGACTAACCTAACTCCGAAGTCCAGAGTTAGTCTGGAGTTAGTCTGGAGTTTGTCCGACCCAGTGTTTAACAGTAGATTTGAACTCCCAGTTGCAAAAGTCCTTGCCGATATGGCAATCAGAGTTACCCGTTCCCATTCTCATGCACTCACAAATGTGCCTGACGTCCTACATCCTTTTAGCAGTAGTCGCCGAGGCCCCGACCTCGTCGACCAATTTCATAGCTTCTCTGCTAGACGCACACCAGGCTTGGCATCCTAGGCACCAGCGCCCCCACACTCTCCCACTCCAGGAGCTCACATCGAAGAGCTACCTGTCAGTGACCAATCCCTTGATGAAGAAGCCTTTCAGTTGAATTCGGCGTCACTCCACACTCCGGTGAACCTGGGTGTCCACTCCAGTGCTCCGAGAAACCCCAGAGGTGACCATGACCCCTCTGGTAGTGACTCTGATCCTCTGTATGGTGATTCTAATTCTTCCACAGATAACGAATCAATACCCTGCGATATGCTTGGCAAGCTAGCCAGCACCATCTGCAGCCTCACTTGCTTCTCTCGTCACAAACCCGAGTCCTTGCAGCAGACCAAAGTCCAGGAACCAGACCAGTTTGACGGAACCAATCCCCAAAAACTCTAGGTTTTCCTGGTTCAATGTGAGTTGAACTTCCAAGATCATCCTAAAGCCTTCACCACCAACCGCACTAAAGTCACCTTTGCCCAGTCTTACCTCAAGGGTATGGCATTGGAGTGGTTTGAACTGGACCTCCTCCAGATGGAAGATCTGAACCTCTGGCCCATCTGGATGGACAACTTCAAGGAGTTTGTCCTGGAGCTCCAGACCAATTTCAGACCACACGACCCTGTCAGAGACACAGAGCATCAGCTCGACCATTTGACGATGAAGGATGGTCAAAAGATTAACAAGTACAGTGACCTCAAAAACCCTTTCCATATTGGCTTGGATGGTGGTGTGTGAAGCACACCACCAAACAGCATGGGAATTACAATTAGCTTTGGTGGAGTTATAAATAGTACATACCCTTGGCTATGAAATTGCCCCCTGAGTCATGTGATTTGGTTCATATGCTATGAAGATATGATTGATTCAAAACAGTAACATCATGGAAAGGGTTTTTGCACTTTTGAATCAAATAGGATATTTCAACACTTTAGTACTTGGTATAGCCTCCTTTTGCTTTAATCACTACCTGAACCATTCTAGGCATGCTCTCAATCAGTTTCCTACATTCCTCAACTGGTATTCTGTCCCACTCCACTTGAACTCTTTCCTATAATTCATGAATTCCATTAGAAGGGTTTTCATGCTCTGCAAGCCTTCTTTTCAGCCAACCCCAGAGATGTTCAATGGGATTCAGGTCAGGGACTGTGTAGGCCAAACCATAGTCTTGAATTCTTGCTTCTCTAGCCACTCCTTGACCTTTCTGCAGGTATGCTTGGGGTCATTGTCTTGTTGAAAGATGGTGTCAGGAGGAAAGAGACCATAATACTCCAGGGTTTGCTGCAGTTCATCCTTCAAAATCTAAAGGTAGAGGTCTCCATCCATCCTTCCATCAATCTTGGTGGCAAATCTCACCCCATCCCAAGTCATACAGCCCCACATCATCAGAGAACCTCCACCAAACTTGAGGGTTTCATCCACCAGCCTATCACTAAGTCCCTCACCTGCCTTTTTCCAAGCCCATTTGCGCCCATCTGATCCTAGGCGATTGATTTTGGTGTCATCAGACCATATTACCTTCTTCCAATCCTCTACAGTCCAATCTTTATGGGCATAAGCAAAATCCAAGTGAGCCTTGCAATGTCTAGTAGAGAGAAGAGGACATTTGAACTTGACCACAGCTTTCATACCAGCTTTCTTCAAATGAAGGCAAACTGTACTGGCAGAAAGAGGTTGGTTGATGATGTTGGTAAAAGATTTGGTTACTTGGACAGCATTTTCAGCCTTTCCAGAGATAATCAGATGTTGAGCATGTCAAATATTGGTAGGGGAAAGCTTGGGAGGGTGACCTCCTACAGCCTTGGGAAGAGCAGAATGCTCTTTGGAGCGAAGTTTGGATATGGTAGAAGGGCTAACACCAGTTTGCTTGGCAATGGCTTCACCAGAATGGCCAGTATCAAGCAAGGAGAGGATAGTGCTTTGTTAAGTAAGAGAGAGAGATCTGACCATGATGAAAATAGGGAATCAGGAAGTGTGGGAACATTTTTAAACTCAGATGTGGTAATTATATATGTCTGGTTGTATATATCAACAAACAATAACAGTTATTGTATGATTTGAGTGAGATTCTAGTCATCAATCCAAAAGTGCAAAAACTCTTTCCATGATATTAGTGTTTCGAATCAATCATATCTCCATATTGTGTGAACCAAATCACATGACCCTGGGGGCAATTCCATAGCCAGGAGTATGTACTATTTATAACTCCACCAAAGCTAATTGTAATTCCCACACAGTTTAGTGGTGTGCTTCACACACCACCATTTAGGCCAACATGGAAAGGGTTTTTGAGGTCACTGTAGAGTGCATTTACCCACCAATACCAGGTCTCCAAGAAGCAACTGTGATATAGTGCTTTGTGCTGAAGGTTCTTTGAAAGAGCTTGCTTCACAGGAATGCAGGCTTAATTTGGTCAAAGAAAAAGAAAAAAATATATTTATGAGAATAGTTTCCTAGAATGAATCCTCCTACAAAACTCCAAAGTACAATATGAGATCCTCATGGATATCTTAATTGCACACTCCACCACCAGGAACAAGAAGCATATGTGCAAGGCCCTCTTAGATAGTGGCGCCAATGGAATATTCATAGACAAAGCATGGACCAAACAAGTGAAGCTACTCCTGCAAAAAATGGAAAGAGAAATTCCAGTCTACAATATAGATGGTATGAAGAACTCTGCCAGATCAGTCACACATCAGGCAGAAATAATCCTAGATTACCAAGGCCATTGCAAGCACCTAATCACAGAAGTTACAAATTTGGACAAGAATGCCATGACTCTAGGCTACACATGGTTGGCCAAGCACAATTCAACCATCAACTGGAAAAAGGGAGAAGTCAAAATGGCACAATGCCCACACTTTTGCTATATGCTCTCTGACTGAGGGACCCAATTAGCAAAAGAAAAAGAAGAAGAACTTAAGCATGCTTCGCCCATCCACAGGTTCATTAAAGCCTTTGAAGTATCCAAAAAGAGAAAGCCAACCCTTGAAGAAGTGGTTCCCACATAATATCACCATTTCATCAATGAAAAAATCAAAACAACTCCCCCTACAAAAACCCTGAGATCATAAAATAAAGCTGAAGCCTGGATTTCAACCCAAAAAGGCAAAAATCTTTTCAATAAGCAAAGACAAAATGGAAGAATTAAAAGGATTCATTGATGAACAAACCAAGAAAGGGTACATTCATACAGTGACTGAAAAAACTGTTGCAATGTTTGACTTCAATCCAGTGCATGAAGTGCACTGCAATCATATGTGGGAATTTCGCTTAGCTTTGGTGTGACAAATTAATCTACATACTCCTGGTTACAT
>JBBPKI010001115.1:0-14730 GCA_038089155.1 Nevesoporus exiguus
CATCGTGCTGGCAACATCAATTTGTTGTTTCAAGTGCTTTCTATCGTTGTAACCTTTTTTTACATGGGCCTCTATGACTCTACATAGTTTTTTACTTATGTATAGATGGCGAATGTCGACAAGTTTGTGAGTGGTGTGCGCATTTTGCAACTCCGCGCTCATAATAGTAGATGACAAATGTCGACATATTTACAAGTACATAATGTGCACATTTTACAACTCCGGATTCACAATAGTACCGGCTCACATAGCAGATAGGTGAATCTCCGCTCGAACCACAGAAGACAGTGCCGTGTTAACAGAGTGAGACAAATAGAGCCAAGCACTGAAGTTACTAATTTTTGCATTGCCGTCCAGGCTCTTTGTTACGGAGTACGTCCTTCTGGACTACTAATGACAGAGGTTCTCTGTGAGGAGGCACTCACGAAGAGGCGCAACGTCTCACAATGAATAGAGAGAAGTGAAGAGACAAAGAAGGGGAACAGTTGAGGCGACTGTTCAGTCAGGATTAAGTCCAGAGCAAAGGAGGTACAATTGCGCAGGTCTAGCTTGAGGTTTACAAGCGAAGTAGCTAGCTACTTATAGTCCAAATGGATGCGCACGGACCAAGTACAGGATAGGTAAAGAAAGGCAATGGAAGGCGATGAAAGGATAACTAATGATTACGTTAGGGGAAACGACAGCATGCGAGAGAATGCTGTTAGGAGATATCGTCCATAGAGAGAAGGTTACAAGAAGTAAAGCGAATAGGAGAACTCGGATTCGAAGATGATCATGAAATAGATGTACTTCCCGTGAGGAAACGGGTAGCGAAAGAGAATACAGATGGTAAGGAGGAAAACGCGTGGTATAATGCAAAGAATCATAACACTCTTATACTTGCAAGTTGACTACGCAAACTTGTAAATTCAGCAACATACTGTAAGTGTAAAATACTATGAACCGTCCTCTCCTACACAACCGTTATCACAGGGATGGAATGATACAGGTATGCTAGCTGATGGGGCGATACCAGTGTTTCCTAGAGATGACAGCGGGTACATGACATATGGTCATTGGAAGGTAAGGTCCCTCCATCCTTTCTCAAGCTTGGATGATTTTACAGCAAGATTGTGTTTCACAAGCTGCTGAAGAAAAATGAAGCAGTGGGTAAGCAAAATTGATGACTTGAAGAAAGAAACACCAAAACATACCCTGGCTGAAGGGGTAGCTCAAAAACTCGGCTTCAAGGCCAGTGTGTAAGCCAAACCACTTGTTCACTGGCGCTCGAGATCGCGGAGAATTTTTGCTCGGCTATACCTACAACTTCTCCATCAGCCCAACCAGCATACTTCTTGGGCCAATTTCCCATGAGAGGCGGACGGCCACAGCTCCAGATGGAAGTTCGTGTGCTCGCCAATCTGAGAGACTTTTTGCGCAAGGGGAGGGGCAAGGATGTAGTACCCGAGCTGAGGTCTGGGCCCGAGAGCAAATTGTAGCATGCGGTAGTAGACACCGTCGTGGGTATATGGACATCGTCAATAGATAGATTCCAACATGCCGTCGAGGTATAAACCATTAGCTAGATACACCCAATAGATCGATCCGTTGGCCTCGTCGTTTTCACAACCTTGACTGCGGCAACGCTTGACTATGCCCCGTCTCTCCCTTGGCTCTCTCACGCAAAGAGCGTCGTAATATCTTGCCCGACGCGCTGAACCACACATGCAAGCTAGTCAGTATCGATCACCACGACAAAGATGTTTATACCTTTCGGAATCCGGTCCACCAGGACGACGCCACCCCACAACTTTTTGTGCGCAGCCACACAGCTAGCGACCTACGCCAGTATGCTTAGCGCAAGATCGATGCTACGACGGGGCGCGTAGGTACAAGGTACGCCCTAGAGCGAGCTCAGTCAACATCGGGAGAGACAGATCGAGTGACATTCAACGCACCTCGGCAACTCGGTTGCTTCTGCCTTGTCATGTACACCGACAGCAGCGTCTGCCACATCAGGATGTTGAAGAAGCAGCCCCTCGAGCTCTGTGGGGGCCACTGCATCACCAACATTCGCCCGTCAGCTTGAAAAAAAGAAATCACGCGTGACCAACTCGCCTTGGAGACCCTATCTAAATGCGCGGGATTCAGTGCCGATGCCATGTCACGACGAGCAGGGAATAATACTCACCTTGTACTTGATTAATTCTTTTCGTCTGTCGATGATCGTGAGGAATCCATCGGCGTCGCTGACTGCGATATCTCCTGTTTTAAACCATCCATCAGGCGTGATCGCCGATGCAGTTGCGCTGGGATTGTTCAAGTAGCCCTGGTGGTGCCTTTAGCATGAGCCACCTGCAAGAAACGACGCCAGGACCGATGTTCTCACCTTCATCACCGTAGGCCCTCGGACCCATATCTCACCCGCCCCTTCAATATCAGTGATGATCTACGACGCACCCCATTCATTAGTGGTCGTTCATTGGAGCAGCACGAAAATGTGACATGCGCACCTCCCCAGCGTCCTCGCGAACCAGTCGCACTTCCAGGTTGGGAAGCACCCGACCGACGGAACTGATGCACGTGTTGGCGTCTTCCGCGTGTAAGAGCGTCACAGTCGGGGAGGTCTCCATAAGACTGTATGCTAACCACGCGCGACGGGAATGTGACGGTGCTATAGATGGTGCGGCGGGCGGACGGACACACCTTGACAAACGGCGACGTTTGCACCCACTTTACGGAGACGGTCTCTTATGTCCGCGCCCAATGGCGCAGCGCACGAGTAAATTATCCGTATCGACTTCATATCATACTTTTCGATGGCTGCCAAAATCAGTTTGGCTTTCAAGAGGCCCACACAGAAGAGAAGAGCACATACCCTGATGACGGGCGAGCACGACCAACATGGGTGGAGCGACCAACAATGACGTCACCCTGTACTGTTCCACTGCCTCACAAAATCGCGCTGGGTCAAACCGGTCCATGATTACCGCCGGGGCGCTCAGCGAGAGAGGGAACAACAGAAGTATGATCGCGCCATAAATATAGTAATACAGCAGCGACCCAAAAAACTCGTCCGGTTGCGGGCCTTGGGTGGTGTCCCGCGGCACCAATGGCGTCAAGCATGGCACCGTGCGCGGCCAACCTGGTCTCAAGATCTTGATGGGCGACACAAGGTTGTAGTGTGTTGCCTCGACGCCCCTGGCATTCCCGGTCGTCCCAGAAGAGTAGCAGAGATATACCGTCTCGTTCGCGCGCTCGCCCTCAAAGCTGACCTCGTGGGATAGCACCCCGCGTTGTCAAAGACTGGCGAGAAGGAGTTGTGCACAGAGGGTCAACTCTCAAGCAGGAAACCTATGGAACCTCAGTGCTGGTCAAGCTACTGTATTAGAATAAGTACCTATGGAACTAAGATACTGTTAGTAGAGTTAGAAAGGCTAGAAAAGACTACATACCCTCAGTGCTGGTCAAGCTACTGAGGGACTAACTACGAGACGAAGTGCGCTCTCAGGATTATGTAATGTTTCCATAAAAGGGAAAACAGTAACGCGTGCAGGATAACTTCTAACACGCTCCCTTAGACTGTACGGGTTAGTGAACAGTAGAAATGGTAGAAAATAAAATGTAATCAGAAAGTTTGAATATAGTGAAAAATGTACTCAATGACTTAAAGATCATACTATCATGGACACAGATATAACAAGCTTTTCAGAATTCGCATCATCACACAATCAACTCTCCACCTTTCTACCTTATTTTTACATGAAGTGGTGCATAATTAGCTCCTCTACACGGCCAGCTAGGAGGCATTTTTTTTAAGCTGCTGTGTCGACCTACGGAACGATCCCGGTGCAAAAAGTGAGAGTGGCTAGAGTAATGACAACCCTGGTCACACTGTGTCACACTTGCGGCATTGAAACTCCGCTACGGCAGACACGGCACACTGAACCACGACATCGACACGACGCGTTGACCCCACCCACGTGTTACCGCCGCTTCGAAGCGGAGTTTCTTTCATACATCCACCATGTCACACTATTCCAATGGTCTGTTGACTGATATTCTGATCTCGGGTTCCCTAATACACAATCTTCTGATCAGAGATAGTCATGGGGCCGAGTATAATATTTCACAGTAGATTCCTGTAATTCACAGCTAAACGATTGAATCCGACCCCACAATAATCAAAAAAAAGGATTTACTGACATGGTCATTGCACATTGTTCCATCCATGACTCACTTTCCACTTGAGAAACTTGTCCCAAAAGTACATAGGCATTCAACCATGCTATCACAGAGCACACGAAAATTATTTCGTATTTTTATTTGCAGTGTGTAAGGCAGAACTCGCTGATCAGTTGGTTTGTCATTGCATTAGCCACTTGTCATATCTGTGTCCATGATAGTATCCTGTCCGTATGATGCAAAAGTGCCCGTGAGGAAGGAGTGTCGGTGCGTAGGCCGTGCTGCGCTCGGGTGATTACCTGATATGGTAAGTCGCGGCTCGGCTATAGTAAGCAGCGTGCATGCGCTCCCATTCGACTTGACTCTGAAGCCTCCACTTGTGCGTTTTGCGTGCTGGGGTTGCTTCCCATTGTCTATGGTCAATATAGAACATATTTAGTTGTCCAAACTCGCCCGATATCGCCTCGACACGGCCGCGTCATTTGGTGAGTGGACTTGGTGAATTGACTTCTTCTAGGTTGTGATTTGAGTCGTCCTTGACGACGCGGTGGATTCAGTTGATAGATACATCGTCTATGATGGTGTGGAGGTGCTGTGGATGGCTCTGGTACGTGCGTCATCGAGCGTTTGCGCTGTCTGTGCTGATTCGACTGGTTGCCAGCTAGCGCCCTTGGATCGGCTCGTTTCGAGTCCATGCGCACGTCGCCCGTTGCGCCATCCATCTGGGATGCTATCCGATCGCATTTGGTGCCATTTGCGCAGTTCAGGCACTCCCATTCGTCTCTGCCATGTTCCAGTTGGTCCAGGTCGCCCCGGTTGTCTGGAGTGGCGTGATATCGACTCTGCGCATTCGGATCGGCGATGCGCGTGTTGTCGAGGTGTTTTGGACATGTGTTGTGTGGTACGCGCTGGGCCACTTCAGGTGAGTTTGACTGCGATCTGTGCTGTACCCATGCGCTGACATCTTTTGATCCGTTCGGCGTCTTCTTTGGCTCGCTATGGGCGCTGTGGGCGCCCCCTGACACTGCCGTCATGTCTGCGTCAGCTCTGATGCACATGTCTGCGTGTTCGGCCACTTTAGGTGAGCAGGCCTGCGCTCTACACTTTACCGGTTTGCTAACGACTTCCTGCATGTTGTGCAGGTGTTTCAGTCGGTCCCTAGTGTCTCCGACGCTCCCAGACGCTTGCGCATCGCGTTCAGTGGGTCTGGCATCGAAGCTCGAATACCCGGTTCGCTCCCCCTCGAGCTCAGCACTCTGGGGTTCGACTCGTCGTCGCGCAGGGTTGTCGGATGGTGGAGGTGGTCTATGGTGATAGGGTGGTGGTGTAGACGGCTTAGGTACATCCGCCTTCGTGTGGTTGCGCTTTCCGTGCTGACTTGACTGCTTATCAGCTAGCGACCTTGTTTCGATTCGTTTTGAGTCGTGGCGCGTGTCGCTTGTTGCGCCGCCAATTTCCCATCGTCCTCCATTGTATACGACGCCATTCGCATCGTTCCCGCGCTTAAAATCGCGCTTGACGACTCTCGACGCCTTCTGGACCTCAAGGTGGCCTCCCGGGCCTCTGTTTGGATGTAGCGCGTTCGTTCCATCGAAGCGCTCATCTTTGTCGTCCTCAGGGCATTCTAGGTGAGTTATGGAACCTATGTGCGCCGCCGATTTGCTTTCAGGGTCGTCCTGGTCGTCCGGCGTCCTCTGAGGTGAGTTTTCCTCGACCTCGCGCTCTGGGCGTTCTGTGATGTGTTCTGACGCGTTCGACAGCTTCTTCGGCCTATCCCTGGCGTCTTCGTCGTGTCCAGAAGCCTCTGACGCGTCTGCTTCATCTCCGGTAAGTTCGTCGACGCTCGCCAGCTTCCTTCTCTCCCCCTCGAGTTTGACGCTTGGGGGTTCGTACTGTCGCTGTGCGGGCTTGTCTGGTGGTAGTCGTGGCGCATGATGGTCTCTATGTGCGTCTTCGCGATCTGGGGTGGTGCGCTGACCATCTTCTTCGATTTGCGCTGCCGGTCGCCCGTGCTCGGTCGCGGCTATACTCTCCCCCTCGATCGGTGCGCTATGATGCGTCTGTGTGTGCTCCCCATTGATGTGTGCGTCCTGTCCCGTTTCTCCAACCTTGTCATAGCCGTTTGCGGCTTGGTCAGGTGGTTTCGGCGGCTCAGGTGTGTCGTCTGGCATGTTCTCATGTAGTTCTGGATGCTGGCTGGTCTTGTTCGTAGCTAACAACTTCGGTGTGAGATGTCGTGTCTCACCATCGGCGCTGTTCGCTGCGCCATCGTCATCGTCGCTGCTACTTCGTCGGCTGTCGACGCCGTCTCCCTGGGCCTCCAGTGGTCCGTTGGTGTCACCCGCTCTGAGCGTTTCGGCCGGCTGCTTGCTCGTCACTTTGGCCTGGCCTCGTACCTCGCCGTTGGGCTCAACGCCTGGACCTCGTGGTGGTGATTCATACCACTCCCTGGGTCCTTGACCTCGCTCTTAGGGTGCCCATGGACACTATCAGGTGCGTCCACGCGGCCGCTCGGCTCTGTTCGCATGCCTGCGTGACTGACCGGCCGGACTGACCAACTTGACTGACCCTCTGACGCGCTCGGATCATTAGTCGGCTTAGTGGCCTGGTGGATTATTGGGTCGTCTATAGCACTTCTTGGTGCGTTCTGACCGTCTCTCGGCATTCCCTGACCCTTCGCATGGGTGGTCTTCTGCCCCTTGAGCTTGACTCTCGGGGATTCGTACTGCGCGTTTGTGGTATCATCCGGGGGCTCTGGTGGCTCAGGTACATCCAGGCCTTCTCCGCCTGGGTCGTCTACTCCGTCAGCGGCGCTAGCCTTTGCTGGACCTTCTCGCTCCCCCTCGAACGACTCGCTAACCTCTTCAGGTAGGTGTTGGGGGCGCGGTTGAGCTGCGTCCGCTGCGGCCTGTGGTTCGTGAGCTTCTGCACTCGCCATCTGGCCTTGGTCAATGGTCTCTGCGACCCAGACTTGACCGGTTCGACTCTCTAGACCCTCCTCGTTCGATTCCTCAGCCTCGGCGCGGTCCTCGCTGGCTCCTTGGGCTTTCTCGTACACGGGGTCGACATCTGATTCGCCGCCGTCTTCTTCACCCTCTCTGCCTGCGTCTGGAACTTGTCCCTGGGCTTTGTGAACCTCCACGCCTGTTCTTGTCTCGAGCGGCGCGCTAAGTGGGTGGTGCGACACGTCCGCTGGCCTTGCCGGCCCATCGCTCATCGGGTTCTGGTTTGCGATGTCAGCAGTCGCTTCGCCGACCTGCTGACTCGCCGTTTGGGGTTTTGTGACATCATCTGCGCAGTTGTGTGCCCTCGACGCGTACTCTTCACGTGCGGTAAGCTCGGCGCTCCCGCCACTCGACCTCCAATCCTCCCCCTCAAGCGGCGCGCTCTGGGGTTTCTCTGGTAGGTGGTCTTCTTCGCCTGTGGTAGGCTTGGTGTTGCTGGCGCTCTCACAACCTGCGCTCTCCCCCTCGAGCGTGATGTGCAGGAGTTTGACTGGGCATTGCGGTTGCCCGTGGATGTTGTGGTGTGCGTGGCATGCGGCCGTCTCGGCGTTCGGGCTTGGGTTGTCGTGCGGGGTGGTTGTGGTGCGATGGACTTCGGTGTCCTCGAGTTGGTTGACTGGGCGGCTCGCTGGGATTGCGAGGCTTATGCCGTCGTCCTGTTGGCTCGTTGGTTGGGCCATGTGTGGTGCACTTGATGTGCAATGGGTTGCCACGTCCTCACAGTCATCGTCAGGGCTGCTCGCCAGTGTGGCAAGGCTTATGTTGTCAGCGTCTAGGCTGTACGGTTGACGTTCGTCGTCGCCGTGTGTTGCGTCCACGGAGTTTTCTGATGGAATTGAGATGGCGGCGTGGTCGCCGAAAATAGACGCGAGGTGGCGGAACATGTTGGATGCGAGTTCATAGCGCATAACAATTGTTAAGAGGGCGTCGGACATGACCTCGGTGAGAATGCATATTGCAACAGTATTTGCTGATTTCCATGCCAGGAGTTCGTCTAAGTTGTTTGGTGCTGGTGCTATACCCGCTAGGTGGCTTAGTACACTTCTGCTGCGGTTGCGAGAATCTGGTCGCGGTAAGTTTGCCATTTTTGGCGTTCGAGTGCGGACCTGGGGAAGTCAAGCATCTTCACTTGAAAACTTTGAGGTAAGGATTGATCTGCTTTTGAATGAGAGTGACTTTAGGCACGAGCGGGGCTCATAACCTGTCAAAGACTGGCGAGAAGGAGTTGTGCACAGAGGGTGAATTCTCAAGCAGGAAACCTATGGAACCTCAGTGCTGGTCAAGCTACTGAGGGACTAACTACGAGAGTTTGGCAACTCGAAGTGCGCTCTAAGGATTATGTAATGTTTCCATAAAAGGGAAAAGAGTAATGTGTGCAGGATAACTTCTACATCTGAAAAAATGCAAAAGTAATATATTGCTACATAACAGCTGTGTGAGCATGTGTAGGCTAAATGACGGGTTTCGAACTGGTCTCTTGGGGTGTGATAATATATTACCATCTGTAGATATTGAAGGTTATGATATGACTCCTGTGCTCACTGCTGAACCGTTAGATCATGCAGTGCACATAACTGAGTATCTTTTTCATCACAGTTATACAGTGATATATTGCACAAGAGCAGGGTGACATGCAATATACAACAATCTACTGATGATGGCAACAATGAACAAGACATATGTATGTGTGTATAGAGAGTGAGGACATACCTTTGAACAGATATGACTGAGTTCAGTGTCATTGAGGCCTTTCAGGCCCGGAACAACCTCCAGGATCTTGTAGTAGGTATGAGTGGCATGCTCCCTATCTTCAATTGAGCTATGGACTAGTTAGGATACTCCTTGTGATGAGGGTAAGGAGCACATACATCTTTCTTCATGGACTTGAGGATGAGGATGAAAATGACTCTGATGAGCATGGAGAAGTTGCAGATTTGGCTGAAGGTGAGATTCTGCCCAGCTGAGAAGAGGAAGAGTGGGAAGAGTGGGAAGGGTTGATGGAAGGGGTTATAGATGAAGATGGAAATGGAGACCATAGCGAAGATGATATCACAAGTGAGACTTCAGAATTCGAGGACTTCAATGATCCAGATCATGTGATAGCAGATGATGGAGAAGAGCTGGATGATGATATTTACACACAGAAAGGGTACAATGCCCTTTGATATAGTGAATATATTGCAACCTATGTCCTGCATTGCACCATAATATTGTATTATAACACAAACAAGCACCTGCCAGCTTGACCGACATCGGTCAAGCTGACATTATACTGCTATATACGACTCATTGACCACTGCTCATAGTTGTTTGGCAATGTTACATTTTTGCACTTTTTGAGATGTAACACGTGTTGCGTCTCCAAGCATATCAGAAGTGCACAGCATCTGTGGGAACAGCATCAGGCACACCAGTGAGCCATTGAGATGTTGTAGAGAACCATGGTTCCCTACATCTGTATTTCTGATTTATAGGGCATCCGATGCTATTGCAACACATCCGGTGTTATCCCGGTCATTCCGACGCTATCCCGGTAGACCGGATGACTTCCCGGTGCGTTTCCGGTCGGGATTGATCCCCTACATGACTGGGTTGCGCAGAAACCAGCCGGAGTTGGTTTATACTGGCTGGGATCACTTCCCGGTGTTGTTTCCCGGTATTCTGGTGTCTGGGTTTGTTTGTTTGTGACCAGTTTGCATTGTTTTGGGCTGGTTTAGCTATTTTTACCTATTTGACATTGTTTTATGTTACGTAGTTGAGCACTACATAGGCATGTCACTACTTATCTAATACAGTTTTTCCTCTCTCCTTCATGTTAGAACACCTGGTATAAGCCTGTAAGCCCAGTCCAAGTCATCCCTCACTGTCTGCATTGCATGCAGAAGTCCGGGAACGCATCGGAAGTCCAGAACCCAGTTCCTTTTGGAGAAGGCCCCCATAGGAGTTGTCCACACCAGTGGTACGCTCTTTATTGTCCATTTCTTTTATTACCCATTTCTGGCCATTTGGGATTGTCTTGAGACTCCCTGGGACGAACATATCGCCCCATTATCCTTCTCTTGCCTCACACACAGGCACATTTAGATCTTTACAACGTCACCAAGATGACTCTCGAACAGATGTCTGACTCAGTGCAGCCAACAGACTTCAAGGCATCCTGGATAACATGCAGGAGTGATGGGTAAGCAAAGATGAGGTTGGCATTGGCGTCGGTGTATTGGTAGGCGAGTTCGGTGGAGGTGTATGCACTGTTAGCTAATGTGGCCCAGAAACCAGCTGTGGCAACACCATACAGGAGGATGAGCCAGGAGATATTGTTTGGAGAGTGAATCAGAATGGCAGGTGGAGTGTGGTCATGAGATGGGTGTGTGAGGGGCCCAGGGGGATTGTGGAGAGAATGGGTGAACTGAAGGGCATATGAGCAAAGGGCAGCCCAGGTGAGGATTGTTGCGGTGGCAGCATCAATGAAGGCAGGAGAAGTGGCCAGGGATCTGCTGAGGAGATGTGGCACATCTGGGGTGGTGTCCAGAAGGTGAGTGAAAATGAACCTGCGAAAGAGAGGCACGTTTGGATGTGGGGAGGTCAACATCATGTCAACAGCAGGAATCATGTCGAGGTTCCCATGGTAAGGATATGACCCTTCAATTTATTGTGTTCTCTCAGACTATCCACAAGTTGTCAAGCAATATGACTGGATTCAACGCCACCCTGCGACTACATGAACATCATATTTGTGACGTTATTGTTTGACCTCTCAATCACAGCCATTGGGAGCAAGATTAATGATTGTTTTTCTTACAGACAGACTACCGGAGCCCAGCTGGCAGACCAGCAGCAAGTTAAACACACCACGATGACACACATGCTTCACTAATACCATAGGAGACCTGTTTTACCTCTTGGTCGGTGCTTCCCAATAGCTGGTTCAGCCTGAGTGCCGTCAGTCTTCTTATCATGACTAGCATGTGGTCTTCTTCAGAAGTTAAACTCAAGTGATCATTTGATCCTCTCGCAATGTGGTTTTGCGGCCTTTTCCATGGCCTTGTGTCTTTCCAGTGCCTCGCTCTCCTTCTCTACACCCACCACATGTCATTTGCCTTCTCCACACTATACTAGTCTTGCTCATTGCGCATTGTTATCAACTTGGCTCTCAGCCAATTTTTCATCCAGCACTTCTCAGCCCATATTGCCACACTCACAGCGACAGCGCTAATCGTCCAGTATCTCGTGCATCAGCCAAATCACACAGTCGCCTCCTAGCTGCGTGCGCATGAGTTTATTCCTCTATCGTTGTGAAGCTGATTATTTCTTTCAGCTCCACCTTCTTTCTTGTCTATAAACTATTGTCCAGGCCCCTTTTCCGAGTCCCATATTGCCACAATAATGCCCATTGTTTAGCAATTTGTCCCTTGAAAACTGCAGAGTTAGCTCTTGGTTTGTGTATGTGGATTCTTCAGGCTCTATCATCCTCAAAGCTGACTGTTTCCCCATCCCTGTTTATTTTCTGTCTTCAGATTGCCACCCAGACCCTTTCCTGGGTTTCTGTTGCCTCGCCTCTCCAACTTCCTCCCCCTAGCTTTTACTATCTCCTCCTACAACATTGATTTTCCTCTGGTGTCCCCTTTGACGTGCATTCCTACCTTGACCTCCCCCCATGCGCTTTCTGGTCCTCATCACCCGAACTCGTCTCTTCTATTGTTTTTCTCTCTGGCCCCCCCGCTGCCTATTACTTCATCCTGCTGCAAGTCTTCTGTCTCCCCTAGCTTTTCCCTACCTTGAAATGTCTAGTTTCCCCGAAAATCCATCACTGTGTCCGGGTGTCATCTGCCACTTGGTCCACTTGTCCCTGCCTACTTTGTGTCTGCTGTACTGCCTTGTTCTTGTGTACATCATTTATGCTTCGCTTCCTCCCAATCTCTGATTTGATATATTTTTCCCTACTGATCTTGCCTCAACCCTCTCTTGCCAACTTCTTGCCATTTTCTGTCTTTATTGCCCTCTGCCACATCCTGCTCTCTTTCCTCTATTTCCCTCAAGCCTGTATCTTTAGGTCATTCGCCTCTATCTAGTCTCATCATCCGTCTGCCCTACCTCTGCCCCTTCTTGCTACCCGCAACACAAAGCTCTTCTGGTGTTCTCCATTTTCACTCACCTTGCCTCACCTCAATCATCTATATTCTTTTCCACCTCACCTGCCACCCCAATTAATTTTGCACTCTGTCCTACTCTTCACTCCACTGCCTTCTGCTACATTCCTCTGCCCCTTCAAGCCTGTCATTCTGACACCTTTATTTCTATGCATCTGATCCCTGCACTCAATTGATCCTACCTTTACCTCCCACCATCTTGCCCTCCACTTTGTCAAATTGCTGCCCAAATCTCAAGCCTGTTCCTGCCTTCCATCTATACTTACCTTGATTTCCCTGATTGTACCCATTCTTGTCTGCCACCTGAACTAGCCCTGTCCAACCAAAGCCTCCCTCTAGCTTCTTTGCCTCATCTCCTGTGAATCTGTCAAACTATTGCCCTGTCTTGATTCATTTCCATCAATTCAACTAGCCAAGCCCTGCACATATATTTTTGTGTCCTCAAGCCTTGCTGGCACTACCAACTCCATTCTCTGCCCCCCCTGCAACACCCATCTCACCCCCTGCATTCTTCTTACACTTTATCTATCTTGTAGCTGTCTTCTTATTTTCCACCTGACAACCCACCTCTTGCCCCACCATCCCATTGTTCTCTGATGAGTCAAAGCAGCACCAACAAGATCTCATTCCAGGTCACAGGTATATCTCTGCTCCTCAGCTGGCATGCTTGATAATACTTACTATACCTCAAGTTTCTCAACTCACTCTCTCATCTCAACTCCAAAAAGATGACATCCATGTCACTGTTTGTGTTGGTAATGTGTCCAAAATGACATGTTCTGGAAAACTGTCAGAGGATGGTCTGATGGTGACATGGAATCACCCTTTCCTCTTGTAAGTCTAAAGCACTTTATCAATACATTTATTGATGTCTGTTATCTTGCAGTGTGGCTGTCATATCCATGACATCCCATCCATCTCTGTCTTCTCTGGTCCCATCTCCAACCAACTCTGGCCACCTCAGTCACCCTCAGTCCATCTCTGCTTCCTCCATGCTCAGAGCTCCACTCCTTCACTCCAGACCAGGGCTGTGCTCGCACAGGGACTCAGCTAACTTCAGATCTAGATACCTTTCATACACATTCTGTTTGTACTCCCCTTCGCTTCCTTCATCCCTTTTCCATCCCTTACGAGACCCTTGATACTGTCTCACTTCTTCCCTGACATTTGATGTCCCTATTCGACCCCTTAGTATAAAACCTTTGTACCTCCATTGTGTATCCTTAGCATGATTATCGACTTAATTCCCACTCTCCTAATTCTCATCATGATCCTCTTCTCCTCCTGTTGGAACTCTGCTCCTCTGAAATATGAGAACATGGATCTATTCAAGGGCATGACACACAAGTCCTGCACTGATGTCCTTTCTATGCAACTCCACTCCAACACCTCCACTCTGGACTTTGGTCCAACTCCAAGACAAACTTCATTGACTACCCCTCAGCACCTCCAGACCTCCGTGACTCCCAAAACTGCTACAATGTTTGACTATTTTGCAGTACTGGAAGTATAGTAAATGCAAGCATGGGCGTATCGCTTAGCTTTGGTTAGGTAAAAGGTAGGGGACACCTCTGGCTATCTGCTGATCAAGAAATTACATAATTTGGTTCAGGGGTTGCTGAGATATGGACATTCCAAAATGACAATACCATTGCAGCGGTTTTGTTACTTTTCATATAAAATATGTGATTGTTGTTAATCAAGAGATATTTGTCAATATTTGGCAATACAAACAAAGGTACACATATAAGTGTTTCATCTGAGTTTGAAAAAGTTCACATGCCTCTTTATTTTCATCAACTATCATCATACAATCCCTCTCTACCACTCAAAAGAACACCATTCTTACTATGCTTGATTCTGGCCACTCCATTTATGCCATTGAATCTGCTACTGGTATTCATAACTCTACCATTGCTAGACTTCACTCCAAGAAGCATTCTAAGCTCCAAAAGTCTACTGAAGGTTGTCCAAGCAAGCTTTCTCCAACCAATACCTATCATGCTATCCATTTTATCACCACTGGCAAAGCTGAAAATGCTGTTCAAGTCACCAAAACCTTGTCCAATATCATCAACAAGCCTCTGCATCCAAATATGGTTCATCGCCAGCTGAAGCAGGCTGGTATGAAAGCTGTAGTCAAGTCCAAACACCCTCTTCTTTCTGCCAAACATCGCAAGGCATGTTTGGACTTTGCTTATGCTCATAGAGATTGGACTATGGAGGACTGGAAGAAGGTGGTATGGTCAGATGAGACCAAAATTAATTGCCTAGGGTCAGATGGGCACAAATGGACTTGGAAAAAGTCAGGAGAAGGGCTTAGTGACAGACTAGTCCAAGAAACTGTCAAGTTTGGAGGAGGATCTCTGATGATGTGGGGCTGTATGACCTGGTATGGAGTTGGATTTGCTGCC
>JBBPKI010001116.1:0-14706 GCA_038089155.1 Nevesoporus exiguus
AAAACCCCCCCAATGGAGTAGTGGAATTATGGGAGAGGATTCAAGTGGAATGGGATAGAATACCAGTGGAGGAGTGTCAGAAGTTGATTGAAAGCATGCCCAGAAGGATTGAGGCAGTGCTTAAAGCCAAAGGAGGCCATACCAAGTACTAATAATACTTCAATACCAAAAGTGAATAAACTGTTGCAATGAGGTGACTGTTTTGTAATGGCTATATCTTGGCAGGGTCTGAATGGAATCACATGACCTAGGGGGCGATTATGTAACCAAGAGTATGTAGATTAATTTGTCACACCAAAGCTAAGCGAAATTCCCACATATGATTGCAGTGCACTTCATGCACTGGATTGAAGTCAAATATTGCAACAGTTTTTTCAGTCACTGTATAGCAGGACCTAGGGCACCTTGCCATCTTAACTTCTCCTTTGGACCAGTCAATGGTCGGGTTGTGTTTGGCTAGCCACGTATAGCCGAGGATCATACTATTTTTGCCTAGATTGGTTACTTCTGCAATTAGGTGTTTGCGATGTCCTTGATAGTTGAGAATTATTCCTGCTTGGTGGGTGACTGATCCAGCAGAATTCTTTGTACCATCTACATTGAAGACTGGAATTTCTCTTTCCATCTTTTGAAGTGGTAGCTTCATTTGTTTGGCCCACTGTTTGTCTATGAAGACTCCATTGGCACCGCTATCCAAGAGGGCCTTGCAAGCATGTCGCTTGTTCTTGGTAGTTGGATGTGTGATCAAGATGTCCATAAGGATCCCGTTTTGCACCTTGGAATTGTGTAAGAGGATTCATTCTGGGAAACTTTCCTCATAAATATATTTTTCTTTTTCTTTAACTGAATTAAGCCTGCATTCCCATGCAGCAAGCTCCTTATTTGGAGACCCAGTCTCGGTTGATGGTAGATGTACTCTATAAATAGTACTAGAGGTTTCTGAATCTGAGGAATAGCATGTGGATGAGTCATTGTCTTCTTGTCCATACTGTACAAATGAGGAAAAAGAGGAGAAACTATTTTTTGTATTTAGTGATTGCGGCTTCTGAGGTCCCAGTTCCCTCAGTTGCTGTAACCTTTTCCCTGTTTCTTCATCTCTGTATCATGGAGATCGAAGAAGTACACTTTCATCTGTTCAAAGTCCATTCCTTTTATGGCTTTGGCCTCTTTAGGCTCTTCTTCCTTTTTCTCTTCTTCCTTCTTCGTCATTTCTCAAATTTGTGACCTTCTTTGAGGCCCTTGTGCCCTCTTTCGGCAGGTGAGTTTGTGGTCTCCACCAAGGAATTTGCACTCCGTGCATTCCTTCTTTGGGTTTGGACATTCTCTGGCGAGATGCCCATCTTTGGCACAGTTGAAACACTTAGAGTTTCTTTGGACAGCGCCTATGTCCATTGGTTGTCCTCGGCCTCTGTAGCTCCGAGCTTGTCCTTCTCAATAATTGTTGTTTTGAGAAGGTCCAATTTGTGCCTTCTCCATTTTCCTTAGTTTTAGTGAGTCCAATCTGGACCCTATCTCTTTTGCAACCTCAACATAGTCTTGGATGCAGTTTTTCCTTTTTCCATCTTCATAGATTCTCCTTGCTAGATTTTCTTCCAGGGCCTTCTCAAAGAGCCTTACCCCTGAGGGGTCTGGTTTAGATGGGTCTCCTCCTGTATTGTAGTAGTATCCAAGCCATCTTGTTGTGAAAGCTTGGGCTGACTCTTTCATCATTTGCCTACACCACTCTAACTTATTCCTAGCTTCATCTTCTTCGTTTACTGACTTGAACCTTTGGGACAGTAACTTCCCAATGGTGTCTTCATTGGGCCATGAGTCAGTCTTCATGTGGTGTTGTAGTTGTTGTTGTGCCCACTGGGCAGCTCCTGTCATGTCTTTCTCTCCTACCTTGTGTCCTATTCTAGTTAGAACTGCTATTGTTTTGGACTCATCATCCACGAACGATTCTGGATTACTTTTTAAATATAGTGCCATGTTCATTTGCCATGTATCGAATTCTTCTTTTAGTCTGCTAAATCTCCCTGGATCCAGGACCATTTCCACCTTCTTAGACACCTTTACTTCTACATTCTCTGCTTTTTTCTTCCCTTTATCCTGTTTTAGCTCAGCGAGTTCTTCTTGCAGGACCAGCAGCTGGTCTGCCAACATCTTGACGTATTCTGTGGACATTTCTTCTGTCGTGGGAATGGGTGCAGGAGGTGATCGGGAGTTCTGGCTGGGGAATGAGGGCCAGTCTTTGAGCGGGTTCTCTGAGGAGTCGTCGGTCTCTAAGTTGATGAAGGGGAGCGGGTTCCTGTAGGGGTGGCGCAACATGATGAGGTTCTTGTGGAACTGGGGCTAGTTCCAGTTCAAGGGATGGTGAAAGAGAGGGTGTTCTTAAGTTTTGGAGTTCGTCTAATCCCTGTCTTACTCCTTTGAGGATATTGATTGCATTTAATAGTTGGGGGTGAGGGTTTTGGTAGAGTTGGACCAATAGGACCCTTGCTCTAAAGGCTTGTGCTTGTTCTTCAGGTATTCCATGTACCTGAAGAAGGACTAGATCGAAGGGTTCGTGTGCCCTGATTCGATTGAGGAGGTAAGGCAGAAAGTCTGGGTCAGCAAAGATGTCGACTGAAGGTTTAGGTCCAGTGAAAAGTTGACATCGTGGGATCAACCAGCATCTACCAGTATGCATTGCATCAAGTGTGGTCGACATGATCATATACTCAATACCACTCCATTCTAATTGTCGATACCCCCCAACATATCAGTATCTCATGTACATACCATAGCACAGTAGCCTGATGGAATTCCACTGTCTTTGCTCTACTTGAAGAGCACTATGGAATTCCACTGTCTTTGCTCTACTTGAAGAGCACTACCATGGACCACTCTTCAGAATAGTGGTGTGTATGGTGCAGATTCTGTAACAGACATAGAACATGGCTCAATTCAAGGAGGATATGGTACCGACATCTCAAGAAAGCAGCTGAGGACGAAAAGGAAGCCATACGATTGGTGCATCTCTTGGAGGAGTTCTGTGCACAAGTTCAAGCTGTTTCAGCAGGATCAAATTCGAGTTTGAATGACCTGCCACTGCATTCATTCTTGGCTGCGCCTGAGCCTAACACTTTCCCTATCACGACGGGAGACCCAGGATCATCATCCTCAGCCCCTTCCAAGTCTGACACTTCTTCTGTCATGGCAGTGGACCTAGGAACATCGTCCTTCAAGTTCGCATCATGGCTCGAAGCCCCTGTTGCACCTGACCCTCTCAATGCTGTCCTCTCTGTGGATGAACCTGCTGTCAACAAGATACCTTCCAGCAAAGATGATAATGCTAAGTACGCCCCCATCAATCCAGAGCAGGACATGGACACTACAAGGCCAAAGAGTACCAATCCAACAGCAGTTAGGAACCCCTTGTAAGCCACTCCTTACCAAACAGACACTACTAACGCACCCAAATAGGGCAAAATTACTCAAACATAAAGAACTTGGAGAAACGCAGCATGCCATCACTCTCCCCCTCACTGGCATGCCACCAGCAAAGACACAGATTAAAGAAGCATCCATAGAAGAGACGAGCAAGTTGGATGTCTGGCAGCCCCGCTATGTGAGGACAGGATGGTATGGCCTTCCAGTCCGACTGTTTTCCACATACAAGGCTTACAGTGTGACATTGTCAGTACACTATGCGCCTTCCATTGGCTTGCACAAGTGAATCCTGGCAGAAACAACTCAGGCTTTTCCAAGTACTGGAAGAACATCCCTGTGGAACAAAAGAAGGTAATACAGCACAGACGATACTATGGGGTGATCTGAGACTTGTGTTCACACAGCAATATGATGAAGAGTGTTCAAAACTCGTAAGTTTTCAGCTGACTGTATTCCATCTCGTCACTATACTAACTATCCCAAGGTTTCGACAAAGGAATGGACCACGTTTACTCCCAAAATGATTGACGTGCTTGTGAACGGAACTATCTACTAGTCTGCTACGACTCTTTACAGGATGGCGAGTTGCAAGAAAGCAAGACGGTAGCAAAGAGGTGGTGTGGATACGAGTAGAGACAGGTAGCCTGGGGTGGGAACTGGGTGGGTAGACGAGGAGATAGAAATGCATCGATACGGGTATGGGTGAACTGCTATGCAATCGTATAAATGCAAAGTTTCTGGTATGTCGCAGTTGTGATCGAGTGAGCTACCAAATTCTACTACTAATGTTGTGGGTGCACTAAGCAATATGTGCATAGATTCAGCTACCAATAAGTACGAGAATTGGGAAGCCATGATCTATGGTGATCAATGGACATATCATTTGGATAGACTGGTTGCTTCTCGTACAGACTACTACGACGGCCATCTACTATTTGTGCCATTTAGCTACTTGTACTGACTACAAGCTACCGGGTACATTTCCGTCGCTGTGCCTCAATCCCCGTACATCCACTTTTCACTGGGGTTCAGGTGTTGGGGTGTGGTATAGATTGCCGTTTTGTGGATGATATGCTTCCCACTCTTGTTCTTGTTCTTGTCGGATGTTGGAATGTGGAGTCAACTGATGTCAACTAATTGGGCTTCCTTCTTGGACTCTTTCGTCAGCAGTGGTGGCTCTTCTCTGAGCAAGGTCTCCGTTCCAGAAGTGATATCTTCTGCTTTGATCTATGTATCCATTGTTAGGGTCATAGGAATATTCTTGGTGGTATTCGTAATTGTCGCTGAAAACAGTTTCTTTTGAGGGGAGGCAAACCTCAACTTCCTTGGACTTGGAGGGATCTCTGGGGAACATCCAAAAGCATATAAAAGGGTAAAGAAGTGTGGACCTTTGTCAACACCAACTTCTACTCTATCAGGTCAATAGCCACCTGACTAGAGTCTTCTAAACATTTCATAGGTAATTTGGGTCGTCAGGCACAAGACCGCTCTTTCAACAATGACCGAATACATAGTAGTAATTCTAGAAGAAATGTGCCTCACGTGGACACTGGACCTAAGTCCCTTCGAAGATAAAACATGCGGAGGCAGTTTTTAAATCAATTAAGAGCACGCAGGCTCACCCCTTGACAACTGTCCTATAGATCAGTCTACCTTTTCTCGCTTACGGTGAGGGTATACATAAAAGAGAAGAGTAGCGCAAGTGTGCGTGAAGGGTGAAGAGTGGTAGTTAAAGAGATCCCTTTACCCCTAGGGTCCAGGGTTGTCATGAATGACAGTGAGAGGTTATGAGAGTAGTGTGAGGGAAGTAGAGTGCAGTCAAGTCCTAATGTTGGCAACCTAAACCTATGAAGGCTTCGGTCACACTACTAGCACTTGCTATAGAGACAAGAGGAGGTTCCAGGGAAATCAACCAGGACTTGACTGAAGTCTGGTCATCAATGGGATTGACTTCTTATACTACTTACATGGTTTAGGGCAAGCATGTGACTACTTACTAATCTACTACGTCATGTATGATGTCATAGACCTAGACCAACGGTAATTAAAGAAGCATGTTGTGGAATGTTCTAGAATGAGCAGAGATTAATGAAGTGAGTGTGATGAAAGTGAAAGGGAATGATCTAGACTTGATCATGTGAGATATCCCATGGTCATGTGCAAGTGATCATGTGACTTGATAAGATAAGATAAAAGATGAAATCATAACAATCATGGTGAGTGGTAATATTGAAGGAGTGGATTAGTATGTCATCCATGTAGATGATTACCCATCCTTGAGTGATGTAGTCTCTGAACAAGTGATTCATAAAAGTCTGGAAGGTAGCAGGTGAGTTACATATTCTGAAGAACATCACCATTGGCTCAAATAGCCCAAGGGAAGTGATGAATGTTGCTTTCCATTAGTCCTCCAGTTGGATAAGGATGTTGTTGTATCCCCATCTGACATCAAACTTTGTGAAGATATTGGATCCTTTCAGTTTGTCCATGAGGTCAGAGATCAATGGTAGTGGGTAAGAATTTTTAACTATGTGCTCGTTTAAATACTGGTAGTCCTAACATGGTCTCAGTTTGCTGTCCTTCTTTGGGACAAAGAAAAAGGGGGAGGCTTGGGAGGATTTCAAGGGGAAAATTTGACTGATTTTCAAGTGTTCTTCTACAAATTCCCAACAGGCCTTCTGTTTCTGTGGGTTTAGTGGATATATCTTTGCTACCTTAGGGACATAAGTATTTTTCAGTTCAATCCTGTGATCGAACAGTCAGCTAGGGGGTAGAACATTGTGAGTTTGTTCTTGAAAGATGTCCTCATAGTCCTGAAAGGACAGTGGCACCATTTCCTCCTTTTTGACTCCTTCTATAGCAATCTATGTGGAGAGAGTCTTCTTACAAATGTGTTCTCTGTTTTGCCATTGCTGGTGTTCCTTGAGTAAAAGGTTGAGTTCTTTATTTGGGTCCATCCCAAGATATCTTAGTAGATAGTACTATGGAATTGTATCTACAGGTTTTGATGGTAGTCAAGGGGAATTAGGAAGAAGGACTGTTTCTTTGATCCAGTTGATGGTTGTATTGATATGTCATAGCCAAGTGATTTCCAAGACTACTTGTGGTCTTTCACATCCAATAATCAGGAGGAAGATCTGAGTTTTGCTGTCTTCCATTTTGAGCATGACTGAGGTCCTGGTCATAATTTCCCCTTTTGAGTTTTCAGTCCTGTCTATGTTGTATGCTTTTACTGGTTCGATGGCAATTACAGGGGAGTTGATCTTGGTTACCAGAGTCAGATTGATAAAGGTTCTGGTGGCACTGCAGTCTAATAGTGCAGTAGTTTCAACAATTCTTGTCCCATGCTTTAGTTCTATTGGAAAGCAGATTGATCTATTGGTGCAAGAACTAAGCAATACAGGGACAATCCTATGGGAGGCTGATGTCAAGGCGACCTCCCATTCTAAAAATCATTTTGGCCTTCCTTCTCAGCCGGTTCTTCTTCTTCCTTGTAGCACATCTTGAGGACAGCTAGAATCTCTTCTTTGCTCCTTCCTTTCTTCTCAAGGGAGCAGATGAACTCCTTGATAGGTGAGGGCTTTGGTGGTGATGGAGCAGTTTCTACAGCAGCAACAGTAGTTTTCCTTTTTGTCTCATGAGGGTGGTTTCTGGTGGAACAGCCTCTCTTCTTACAAATGAAGCATAGCCTGTCTCTGATGCATTGGATTTTCTCTGCCAGAGACAACCTGATGGCATCTATCTCCATGGCATTCAAATCTCTGCTGGAGGTTGGGAAACATCCACCAGCTCTGATTGAGTGAATCAGATTCTGTTGCTTGTGGAATTTCTGGACATTAGAGATCCATTTAGTAAGTGTGTTGGGGATGGTAGCCTGCATCAAAATCAGGTTGCCTAGCTTCTTGTTTAACCCTCAAAGGAACTTTCTACAAGTTTCTCCCTTGTCAAAGATCTTTGCCTTTGCTTGGAGTGTGAGGAAGTCTTGCACATACTTCTGGAAGCTGTTGCTGATTTTAGTGACAGGTCTTTGTTGACTTTTTACCTAATAAAGTCTAATGTGTTAGCTGCATTCTGCTTTTTCTCGAATGGCATGAATGCTGAAAGAAATTCTTCCTCTAACTTTTCAAAAGTCTTGCTGGTGGTGGTAGCATTGTTCATCTTATCATACCAGTTGTTGGAGAATTGGACTCCACATCTGGTCCCCATTTTGTTTAATCCAGTGAAGATCTTTGCTCCATCAGTGGCAAATAATGTGGCATTGACTGCAAAATACCCTTTCATGGCCTTGATCCATCATGTGGCATCTTCAGCTTTCTCTAAGAAGTCTGCCAGTAGGGTGGACTTGAGTTTGGATTTGTTAGACATATCTGGGGAAGATGCTCGAGAGGTGATAGTTGATACTGGTGTGTTCCAGTTGAGAGGATGTGGTTTCAATAAGGATACAAATTCTTGAAACATATGCTCCTGGGGACCAATGGAACTTTCAAGTTCTCCAGGTTGGTCAACAGATATGTCTTCTTCAATGGGACTATCTTCTGGTGCATGGAACATGGATCATGCAGTTTGCTGGATGGCTCAGAGTAGAGACAGTTGTTCTCTAGGGTCTTCCTGACGAGATAACCAGGAGGTACTGGCTATCCTTTGAGAGGGTCTCTGAGGATCTATGGTGGCTTGCTTTTCTTAGAGAAGAAAGCAGAGGGGACAAGCCAGTTCTTTTGTAATGGTCTTGGCACACCTAGCTGTGCTCTCCTAGTCTATTTTCTCAAGCTTCCTGCCAACCAGCTCAAGGGGGGCACTCACAGAGAGGTGCTATGTCCTTGAGAGGTTTGAAATAGACAACAACAGTGTACTCTTCCTGAGTACAACAACTAGTGGGGTGACCCTTCCTGGGTTTGCTAGAATGAGGAGTCCTCCCTGGACAACAATGAAGTACTCTTCCTGAGTATGATAAGTCCTCTCTTACCAGGTGAGGTAGTGGACAAGCAATAAGTGCAAGTTGATGAACCAAATGAATAAGCAAAAACTGGCTAGGGTTCTAGTTACATGAGTCTAGCCTTAAATTGGGAGTAGTGATGAGGTGACTAAGCACATAGCAAAAGATGGTAACAATGAATCAAGATGGTTGTAAATGAAATGCATCACCCAACAGAGAGGCAGTGATATTGGAGGCTGAGTCCAAAAGATAATCAAAGGATGAAGGCTGCAAAAATGAAGCTATAGTAACAGGATCATGCAGATGTCATTAGAGTAGAGGATGACCAGGTGTTGGCAACCTACACCACTTAAGGCTTTGGCTACCACTCAATAGTACTTGCTAGAGACAAGAGGATGATGTGGAGATATCAACCAGGACTTGACTGAAGTCTGGTCGATGATGGGATTGACTTCTTATACTACTTACATGATTTAGGGCAAGTGTGTGACTACTTACTAATCTACTACGTCATGTATGACATCATAGACCTAGACCAGCGGTAATTAAAGAAGCATGTTCGTGGAATGTTTTAGAATGAGCGGAGATTAAGGAAGCAAGTGTGATGAAAGTGAAAGGGAATGATCTAGACTTGATCATGTGATTGTTCCCATGGTCACATGCAAGTGATCATGTGACTTGATAAGATAAGATAAAAGATGAAATCGTAACATTACCCCCCTCCTATAAATCGCATTCCAGGTGATTAAAGGGAACCTGGGAGGGTTCTGTGATATTGGTGTAAGAGGAAAATAAAGAATCAAAGTCTGTTTGGACCATTCGGAGCTTCCGGGGTGCCGCTGGGTTGGAAAGGTAGAAGTCGTTGATAGCCTCTTTGGCATTAGAAAGGTGGCTCTGAGGTTCCCATGTGCGATCTTCCTCTTCATAGCCCTTTGTTACGATTTCATCCCTTATCTTATCTTATCAAGTCACATGACCACTATCACATGACTGTGGGACATGTCACCTGACCAAGTCTAGGTCAACATCTTTCACTTCATCACATTCGTTCCAGACCCTTATCAAGCATGCTTTCTTAATTACTGCTATTCTAGACCATGACATCATTAATGACGTAGTACATTAGTCAGTATTCCCAGACCTGCCCTAAACACCTGTAAGTAGTATATAAGACCAATGTCATCAACAACTGGACTTCAGTCAAGTCCTGGTTGATTCCCCTGAACTCATCCTCTTGACCTCATAAGCAAGCCTAGTAGTGTGACTGAAGCCTTCGCAGGTTTAGGTTGCCAACATTAGGACTTGACTATCCATCTTCCCTCACACTACTTCTCATACCTCGCCGTCATTCGCGACAACCCCGGACCCTAGGGGCAAAGGGAATTTACTATAACTACCATTCACATTCTCGCGCACTTGCGCTATCTCTTCTCTTTTACGTATACCCCGGCTATACGCTGGTGAAGGTCGATCGTGCATTAGGCCAATTGTCAAGGGGTGTCCCCGAGAGGACTTAATTGGTTTAAACACCGCCTCCGCACATTTCATTTCGAAGGAGCCTAGGCTCAGGTCCACGTGAGGCCACTTTATTCTAAGAATAGTCAATACTACTAGCTGGTGTCGCAAGAGCGGTCTTGTGCCCGACATCACTAGTATACGTACACGTTTTTGAAGACTCGAGTTGAGGAGGCTATTGTCCCGATCGAGTAGAAGTTGGTGTTGACAACGGTCCACACTTCTTTCCCTTTTTTAACGAATGTTCCTATCCCGAGCCTCCAAGTCCGAGGAAATTGAGGTACGCCTCGCATCCAAGGAGACAGTTGTAAACCGCAACTTCACCTTCAGAGAAGAAGGAAGTGAATTCAATTACGATCCAAACGACGGATATCTAGACAAATTCGGATACTTCCATTGGTACGAAGACGAGACGCCACCACCGATACAAAGGACTACAGTCACCCCTGAATCTCAGCGAGAGGAAAACTCGCAAACACCCCCTCTACCAAGTTGAGAAGACGAAGAAGGTTGGATCCATTACAGACAGCCTTCGCAAGGGTACCGAACACCGACCCCAGTACCACTAGTGAACATCTTTGAGGACATCGACTTCCTCCCCTACCTTCTAGACAGAATTAGGGAAAACGAACCCTTTGACGCAGCTCTCCTAGAAGCACACGGAATCCCAGAAGACCAAGCCCTAGCCTTCAGAGCAAGGGTATTACAAGTCCAACTACATCCTGCTCCTCACCCAGGAATTCTAGGAGCAGTAAACATCCTTGAAGAAGTCAGACAAGGACTTCTCAATTTACGAGACAATTTTAATACTCCATCACTCTCCCCAACACCTGAACCGGAAGTAACCCCAGTTCCAGAAGAAGCACAAAACGTCGCGGCACCCATACAGAGACCCGCTCCCATTCGTTGACTCTGAGACAGACGACTCCTTCGAGCGCCACCTTGAAGACCAGCCCTCATCCCCCGACCAGAACAGCCCATCGCCTCCTGCACCAGGAGCCATGGCAACCGAAGAGGCCGTCCAAGCCCTCACTGAGCTGGTAGCTAACCTACAAGTGCAAATCCGCACCCTCCAAAGATTGGCAGGAGTGCAAGAAACAAGGAATGTAGAAGTCAAAGTAAATAAAAAGGTAGAATCAGTACCGGAACCAGGAAAGTTCGATGGGGCTAAAGGGCGATATGACGGGTGGAAGTTACGAGTAAAACTATACCTAGATGCCAATAAGGAAACATTTACAAATAACCGAGAGAAAGCCATCACAATTCTAACTAGAATTTCGCCAAAAGAAGGAGAGAAAGACCTGCATGGAGCAGAACAGTGGGCCAGGCAGTCGCTCACAAGATTCATGGATGGAGACATGGCCTGGCCAGATGACTCCACTCTTTGGGACGTGATGGACCAAAGATTCAAAGCGGTAAACATGGTGGATGAAGCCAGAGTGTGTCTTGAAAGATGCAAACAATATCACAATGAGGGAATTCAAGACTTCCTCACAAGGTGGCTCGGCCACTATTACGACACCAAAGGAAACCCAGCGATTGAAGACCCTAACGGGGTATGATTACTGGAAAAGGCTGTAGATTCAGAAATCATGCAGCAAATATTTTACAACAAACAAAGAAAGGATTGCATCCAAGACTACATAGAAGTCTTGATGAAAAAGGGAACTAGTATGGAGTCCTTCAAACTTAGAGGGAAAGACTCGTCCAAACCGGGACAATCCTCTCAAGGAAACTACAAAGAAGGACAAGCCCGAACATACGGAGGGAGAGGACAGCCCATGGAAATAGGGGTGGTAGCAAGGAAAAACACTTGCTTCAATTGCCAAAAAGAAGGACATTTCGCCAGAGACTGTAAAGATCCGAAAAGAGAATGTTCGGAGTGCAAATTTCTAGGTGGAAGGCACAAAATGGACTGTCGAAAGAAGAATGTAGCGGCAGGAAGACGCCCTCAAGTAAGGGCAATGAATGAGAAGAAAGAAGAAGAGAAGAAAGAAGACCCATCCCCAGAAAGGGCGATCAAAGGGATGGATTATGACGCTATGAAAGCCTACTTCTTCGACCTACACGACACAGAAATGAAGAAGCAGGGAAAAGGCTATGGCAACTGAGTAATCTGGGAACTCAGAAGCCAAAAGAAAACACTTTAAATACCAAAAATAGTTTCTCCTCCTTATCACCATATGTACAAGACTTCGATGATGATTCAGACTCCTCTACATGCTACTCCTCCGAATCAGAACCAAGTAGTCCTATTTATAGAGTACACCTACCCACAACCAAGACCGGGTCTCCACAAAAGGAGCTTGCTGCACGGGAATGCAGGCTTAATTCGGTCAAAGAAAAAGAAAAAAATATTTATGAGGATAGTTTCCCAGAATGAATCCTCCTACGAAATACCAAGGTACAATACAAGATCCTTATGGACATCTTGATTGCACACCCCACTACTAAGAACAAGAAGCACCAATGCAAGGCCCTCTTAGATAGTGGCGCAAATGGAATATTTGTGGATAAGAAATGGGCCGAAGAAGTCAAACTCCCCTTACAAAAGATGGAAAGGGAAATTCCCGTCTTCAATGTCAACAGAACCAAGAACTCTGCTGGGGCAGTCACACACCAAGCAGAAATAATCTTAGATTATCAAGGACATCGCGAATGCCTAGTCGCGGAGGTGACCAACCTAGGCAAAAATCCCATGATTCTGGGCTATACATGGTTGGCAAAACATAACCCAACCATAGACTGGACAAAAGGGGAAGTAAAGATGGCAAGGTGTCCGAGGTCCTGTTACATGCTTTCGGATCGCGGATCGAATTTGGCAAAAGAAGAGGAAGAAGAATTGAAGCACGCCTCAACCGTGCACAAGTTCATCAAAAATCTCAAAGCGCCAAAAAGGAAGGAACCTACCCTTGAAGAAATGGTTCCGAAAGAATACCATCACTTCCTAGACGTCTTCAGCAAAAAGGAGTCTGAACGACTACCCTTGAGAAAGCCCTGGGACCATGAGATAAAGCTGAAGCCTGGCTTTCAACCCAAAAAGGCTAAAATCTTCCCAATGAGCAAAGACGAAATGGAAGAACTAAAGTCATTTGTCGAAGAACAGACCAAAAATGGTTATATTCGACCGTCTCGCTCCCCCCAAACAAGTCCAGTTTTCTTTATACCGAAGAAAGATGGAAAGAAACGACTAGTCCAAGACTACAGATATCTAAATGAATGGACAGTCAAAAATAACTACCCCTTACCACTCATAAGTCAATTAGTGGACAAGCTCCAAGGGGCGAAGCTCTTTACTAAATTAGATCTTCGATGGGGCTATAACAATATACGAATCAAAGAAGGAGACGAATGGAAAGCGGCATTTGTTTCCCACTCTGGAGCATATGAACCTTTAGTAATGTTCTTTGGACAATGTAATGCTCCCGCCACGTTCCAGCAAATGATGAATGAGATCTTTGCTGATATGGATGGTGTCATCATAGTCTACATAGACGACATAATGATTTTTACAAAAACAGACGATGAAGTAGAACACGACAGAATTGTCCAAGAAGTTCTCAAAAGACTTAAGGAACACGACTTATTCCTAAAGCCTGAGAAATGCTTTTTTAAGCAAAAAGAAGTCGAATTCCTCGGAATGGTCGTCAATACTGAAGGAATTAAAATGGAGAAAGGAAAGGTGGAGGCTATCCTAGAATGGCTGACACCCAAAAACGTCAAAGGAGTCCGAAGCTTCCTAGGACTCGCAAATTACTACAGAAGATTCATTCAAGACTTCTCCAAAGTCTCATGACCCTTGAATGATCTAACAAAGAAAGACCAACCATGGCAGTGGGGACCCACTGAGCAAGAAGCTTTCAACACGCTAAAAAGGGCTTTTACCACAGCCCCTATACTCACTTACCCAGACAATAACAGCAAGTTTAGGCTTGAAACCGATGCTTCAGACTTCGCTACCGGCACGGTCCTTTCAGTAAAACAGGAAGACAAGTGGCACCCCATTGCCTTTTCCTCTGCTTCCATGACCCCCGAACAGAGGAATTATCCAATTGCAGATAAGGAAATGCTCGCCATCATTTTAGCACTTGAACAATGGCGGCATTACCTTGAGGGGGCAGAAGAATTCGAGGTTTGGACGGATCACGCCAACCTCAAATATTTCATGACCAAACAAGACCTCAATCGTAGACAGGCCCGATGGTCTCAATGGCTGTCATGATTTAATTACATCCTAGTCAATAAGCCCGGTTCACAAATGGGCAAAGCCGATGCTCTCTCTCGACGAGAGGATCATGCACAAGGAATTGACAATGATAATAAAGGTCTTCTAATGATCCCTGAATACAGAGTAAGGGCACAAACAAAATACGGCTACTCGATCGAAGGAGAAGAAAGAAAACTCCTCGAAAGAATTGTAGAAGCCCAGGAGCAGTGGAAAGGCAAAGACACAGAAAAGTCTAACCTGCTATCCAAAGATGGAATCCTTTATCTTGGTGAAAGGATATTCGTTCCCCCAAAAGATACTTTACACCAAGACATTATCACCCTTTACCACAATTCTCCAATTGCCGGACATGGCAGTGCTGAAAAGACCTGGCAGATTATCGAACGCTATTTTCAATGGAACGGCCTTCGAGCCCAAGTAAAAGACTACTGTTCCAGATGCGACAGATGCGCTCGAATGAAACCAGAAAACAAGGCACCAAAAGGAGAATTACAGTGACTCCCAAAACCGCTGCAATGTTTGACTATTTTGTAGTACTGGAAGTGTAGTAAGTGCAAGCGTGGGAGTATCGCTTAGCTTTGGTTAGGTGAAAGGTAGGGGACACCTCTGGCTATCT
>JBBPKI010001117.1:0-14693 GCA_038089155.1 Nevesoporus exiguus
GTACACTGCATCGCCAAGGTAGCAACTGTCATGATTATGTCTAACGTACACCTTGCACGACACGTCTGGAAGGTCTATCTACAGCGGAGGAAACCGGCCAGTTTTACTATTTTCATCTGACTGAACAAATCATGATCTTTTGCAATGTCATACACGGGCATGGCATTGCGGTATGTCTCTCAGCTTCAACATACAGCAGACGATCAAGGACAATAATAGCAGCTGCTTCAGCTAGCGCCTAACCCAGCTTTGATCAGGGCTGCTCCCTAGAACTCAGCACTCAGTGGTGTCATGACGAGGACAGGGGGGATGCTTGCTCGCCTTTTCCCCAATAGCATAGGCAGTATCGAGCAAGTGCGTAGCAAGGTGAAGCGGTGCGATGGACATGTCCACTACACGTACGTTTTGCGTTCCGCTATCGCATTCGTTGTAGTCGACGTCGAATAAACCACACGACCATAAGACTCACTAGATGCGCAAGTTCTGATCGACGACACCTCCCAATGATTGTGGCGCCATTGACGCAGTCCCTGGATTCTCATTAACGACGTGGAAAATGATATCACAGGCTACTCTGATGCACCGATCGGATGTTGAGCAGAAGTGAGGTTCTCGCGTACAAATTCCTTGAATTGAGCCTCGGTTTGGATCTCTGGTCCAGGCGTACTCGGTGCGACGATGATATCTTTGAGCGGTGCCGTCTCAGAGAGCTTGCGGACGAACTTTGCAGCTTTCGTTAAGATCTTCGTGTCTTTGGTTCACATGATAAAACCCGTGATTAGCATTTGGGAAATAAAAAGTGAAGAGTACCCACCGTATGCGTTGTTCAGATAGTTTGGGTTGATATTTGGAGGAGCCAAAGGATCGGAAGACGAAATGTGCTATTGGGGCAAGCTTACGTTCAAAGTTCATACATGAGGGGAGGGAGAAGGGGATGTACCACTGAACCACGTGCGACAGGATGCTTGTGCCAAAGTACTTGATGGTTAGCATTGGTAAGATATAACGAGACAACATACCCTCTTACCGGTAAGATTGCCACCAAAGTAATGTACGATGTGTTTGGTTTGGAATCTAAAATAAAAGCCTTCGGGACCATGATAAGCTCCATGTTCCCTACTCCATCGTCGTCAAGGAATTGCCTCTGAATTGTTAGCTGTTTCTTGTGAAACTCGTTGGGTGCCTTAAGGATTTCTTCGTCCAGTTCTGCCTTCAATTCGTCCACCTCTTGGTCAGTCAAGAAGTTCTTAAGCTTGATGAAACCGTACGCAGAAGGTGTCGTGACATAGGCACCGGTCTTATGGTCGCGGCTGGCGAACAACACCAATGAGCGAGAAGTGCAGCTGGTAAATAGAGAAACTAACTATTCCTGTTCCTGCTGTGCCTTGTACGTAGGATCATTCCGCAGCTTGTCTGACGCCATTTAGTAAGCGACCTGACAATTAACCTCAACTGAAGCTCACCAAGAGTAAACACGCCTTCCTTGACAACGAAATCGGAGATCACCAATGGATGCTCCTGCAGGTTCTCGCCAACAGTGGGAAGCTTCACAACTGGTGTAATATTGAACTTAGAGAGTATCTCAGGATTACCAATGCCACTAAGTTCGAGGAGCCGAGGGGTGTTATAGCTGCCTGTAAGCGAGATAGATCAAGTTACAGAGCTGGGCGTTCGAAGCGCCATATAACTGACCAGTGGATACGATCATTTCCTTGTTGACCCTTAACTCAAGGGGGAACATCGAAGGGTGAGTGGACTTCCAGTTAACGCCTCCCACGCAGGTCAATCCAACAGCTTTAGCACCCTGGGCGGGAACATTGGAATCAAAGAGTATCTTAGTTGCGTAAATACCCTTCAAGACGACCACATTAGGTTGAGGCACAGTCGACCTGGGGTTCCGCAAATAGGCGTTAGCGGCGTAGGATCGTGTTCCCTCCTTGCGGTTTACTGCTGTGTCAGAATTGAACATGCCAGTGGAACCACCGTATCCCTGGACGCCAAGATCAGTCCGAAGTCTCAGAGAGTAATTGGCACGTCGCATACTGGAGTTCTATTCGTCTTGATGCCGCAGTTGAGGGTAGTGCCGATCATCGGCTTCAACAGGTCTGTATAAATAACGTTGTGTGTAGAGTACACTGGTCCAGAATGTCCACGGAACTCTGGTTCTTTTCGACGGGCTTCTTCGTCTTCCTCCTTTGTGATTCCAGGGAATATCTGATCCGTTCCCCATTCGTATGCTGTGTAATTTTCTTCAGCTTTGAAATGGGGAAGGAGACCTTGCCAGTTCCATCCGGCTCCGAACTCATTCCAAGCATCGTACTCGGAGCTAGAGGCACGCATCCTAGCAAGGAAATTGATACCGCTTGATCCTCCGAGCATTCTCCCACTGAAGAAAAAGGTATCCATATATAATTAGAGTGACAAATGTCGCAGAATAAACGAGAGCAGTACGTACGCAGAAGAGGGCACCTTGTGAGCTTTTAGATTTGGTTGAGGGACCTTGACAAGAAGTGAGCAAAACCACTGAATGACGCCAAAAACATACTGTCTCATAGCTCCAATCGTAGTCTGGATTTCCAGACGACATGCCATATAATCCTAACGCAATAATGATGGTTGATGTTATCGGCGTAGCTGTGTAGCAATAACACGAACCTGGGACATCCTTGAAGTATATACTTAGCCATCCATGATACCACGAAGTCAATACAACTTACGACCAAAGGATCTTGATGATATGTACCAGCTTCAACTACACATACATATTGCCCAGGCTTCAGACACTCTGCCAATCTATGGGAAGGGTTAACACACGATATCACTAGGATCAAAATAAACCAAGCCGTCCTAACCTGGACGCAAGAGTTAATCCGGCCGCACCCCCCCCTGTGAACAAATCAGCACCAAGATCGCACCAGTTGAACGCACTTACCAACGACAACGTACTCAAAAGAGAGGAGGGCGTTGTTGAGCACTCCGTGGCTTTGTAGAATGGATTGGATGTCCTCGTGCTTCTGAGCGATGTCTTGTTCACCGGGATGGTTTGGCACAGACAACAGTGCCGACAGAGTAGACTTATGCTGATCGATCAGATCAAGGTCGCCAATGGCGGAAGTGGGATCCAGACGCCACATTTCCGACGAGTTTTGCTGGGCCTGTCAGGAAGACATTGGTGGCTTTTATCAAGCATAGCTTCTGTTCGAATCAAAGATTCCGGGGCTTCCAAAGTCAGATGATAAGGTTCCCGGGGGGAATTTGTGCTTCAAGATCATGCGGTTGTTTCGGCATTTGCTGCGGATGACCTGGCAGTTGAAGTGTACTATCCCTCTTCCGTGTCTGCTTCTTGCCTCGTGTCGGGGAAAATCCGAACCTTGTAGACCTAGACAAATATCTCACGCCAAGTTAGGTAAACCGCAGCGAGACAAGTCATTGGAAGTCTAAAATAGCCACCCATGGAATGGGGGAATCAATGACCGTGATGAACTGCTGAACTGGCGTCTTGACGACGTCCACCTTAGTAGTCCATCCAGAACCTTGAGGCTTCTCTTATTTCCACTCGAGATTCAAACCCTGTGCGTCACGTTCAGAAGTGAGCCAGCTCGTAATCAGTCCCCATTGGGGGGAACACCGGAAACGAATCGGAAATGTACTCTATCTGGTGTAGATCTCAGTTAACGCAGGTCTGCGACTCTGTGCCTATACATCACGATCCGGATTGACTGAGCAAACATCTGTCTCCGCCTCGAACCGGCCCGACATCTTAGCATGATTCCAGCTTTCTCGCACTATCACAACCACGTAATTCGAGGACTCTTGTAATGCGGCAAAAGAAAAATTGGTGGTGCTCTTTTGCTGCAGGGGTGATATACAGAAAGTGGAGTTCGAGTTCGAAAAGTACTATGACTTCACAACCTCAACTTACTTGTTTACGAGGAGCTGTGAGCGTGGCTCGCCATAACTTCGTTACTCGTTTCAAGCGACTATCTTTCCTCATTAATAGCCCCACATCCTTCTCCTCGTTCAACAGGCGGTCGGTTCCAAAAAAAAGTTACCGTAGTGGGGGGTAGCAGTGCTGGCACTAGGATGCTTTCGAGGAGACCTGATCCAAAATGGACAGAAGCATTTTGCATGTCAACGCGCGTCATACACCCGGGCCGGGTTCGTGATGGGCCGCAGACCCCCCAGTCCGCGAACTGAGAGCTCGCAAGGAATTATCAAGCAGGAGGTAGTTCCCTTCTTAACAGGTTTGCATTCCAGGAAATTCAACACAACGTACACCAGACAACCAAGAAGGCTTCTACTAGGCAGTAACTGCTTTACTTGGCGCCCAGCCCAGCCTTGATCAAAGCAGCTCCCTAAAACCCATCCGTCAGCGACGTCATGACACAAACAAGCAGATATTAGCTCGCCTTCTCCCCGATGGCATAAGCAGTGTCAACCAAGTGCGTTGCAAGATGGAGTGGCGCAATAGACATATCCACCACGCGTACGTTTTGCGTCCCGCTATTGCGTTATTGTAGTCAACACTGAGTCAAGTATACGACATGGGACTTACTAGATACGCAGGTTCTGATCTACGACACCACCCAACGACTGTGGCGCCATCGCTGATGTGCCTAAAGTCTTGTCAGAGGCAGGGAAGCATCTCACAGAGCACTACTCGCCAATAGGATGCTCGATGGAATCAACGTAGTTGCGTACGTATTTCTCGAAATCAGCCTCGGTTTGAACTTCCGGTCCGGGCGTACTTGGGGAAACGATGATATCTTTTAGAGGTGACGCCTCCGAGAGCTTGCGCGCAAACTTAGTGGCCTTCGTCAACATCTTCCTGTCTTTGATTCACATGATCAGATTTGACGAGAGTCGGAACGAAGGGGATTTATATTTACCGTACGAGTTGTTCAGATAGTTCGGGTTGATAGTGGGCGAAGCTAGCGGATCAGAAGAGGATATGTGCTGTCAAGGTAAAGTTATGCTCGAAAGGGAGTTCTGGGAGGAAGGGATCGTACCACTGAGCCACGCGCGACGGGATGCTGGCGTAAAGTACTGGTGAGTTATCGCTGAGAGACCATCATGTTCACATACGGGCAAGCATATCGCCAGACTGATGTAAGACGTGTTTTCTTTGGGCTCGGAAATGAAGACTTTCGGGACCATGATGAGCTCCATGGAGCCCACTCCGTCCATGTCGAGGAATTGCCTCTGGATTTCCAACTGTCTCCTGTAAAAGGCGTTGGTTGCTTTAGCAATCTCTTGTTCCAGTTCCCCTTTCAGTTCCTGTACTTCATCTTCTGTCAAGAAGTTCTCAAGCTTGATGAAACCATATGCAGAGACCGTCGTCGCGTAGACGCCGGTTTTCGACTCAGCACTAGTGAACAGCGCCGAGTGAGCAGGAAGCAGTAGAAATCGAGTAAAGGACTGACTATTCTTGTGCCTGTTGTTCCCTGAATGCGGGATCATTTTGCATTTTGTCTGTTTGGGTTTAACAAGCGCATCCGTGGTTAACATAAAATCGAGGCTCACCCAAAGTAAACACGCCTTCCTTGACGACGAAGTCAGAAATCACAAATGGATGCTCTTGCAGGTTCTCGCCAACAGTGGGAAGTTCGACAACCGGAGTAATGTTGAACTTGGAGAGAATCTCAGGATTGCCAATACCACTAAGTTCGAGGAGTCGAGGAGTGTTGTAGGTACCTAAGAACGAGTTAGATCAAGTCATACATCTGGGCGTCCAGGGCGTCATCTACTGACCGCCGGATACAATTACTTCTTTGCTGACTAGCAAATCAAAGGAAGACACCGGGTCGAGCGGATACTTCCAATCAATGCCTGTCACGCATCGCAATCCGACAGCCTTAGCGCCTCCAGGGGAGATATTGGAGTCGAAGAGGATCTTTATAGCGTAAACACTCTTAAGGACCACCACGTTTGGCTGAGGCATAATCGATGCTGGATATTGCAAATAAGCGTTGGCAGCGTAAGATCTCGTGCCTTGCGTCCGGTTCACTGCTGTATCAATATTAAACATGCCAGTCGAGTCGCCGTACCCCTTAAAGTTAACATCGGTTCCAGTCTCATTGTGCAATTAACAAGTCACATACCGGAGTCCTGTTCGTCTTGATGCCATGATTTAGAGTGGTCTGAATTGTCGGCACCAACAGATCTGTGTAAACAGTGTTGTGCGTGGAGTATACTGGTCCGGAATGCCCGCGGAACTCTGGTTCCAGTTCGCGCGCCACCTGGTCTTCCTCCTTTGTGATTCCAGGGAATATCTGATCCGTTCCCCACACGTACGCCGTGTAATTTTCTTCAGCTTTGAAATGGGGAAGGAGGCCTTGCCAGTTCCATCCACTGCCGAACTCATTCCAGGCGTCATACTCAGGGCTAGAGGCACGCATCCTGACTAGGAAATTGATACCACTCGATCCACCAAGCAACCTCCCACTAAGTCAAATGTAGACGGTAAGCATGACTGATACCTTGAAACCAAAAAGAGCAGAGCGTACGCAGCAGAGGCCACCTGGCGATTATTCAGATTTTCTTGGGGAACCTAAAAAATGGTGAGTCGAGTCACCCGGCGTTGCCGGAAACATACTGTCTCATAGCTCCAATCATAGTCTTTGTCTCCGACTGCGATGCCAAATGCTCCTAACGAAGTCATAGGTAAGATTAATAAAGCAGCTCGGCAATGATACTCCAAACCTGGAACGTCCTAGAGACGTACTCAATCAAATGCGACACCGTTAATTTGGTACAACTTACAATGACAGCATCTTGATGAAACGTGCCAGCTTCAACTACACATACATAGTGTCCAGTCTCCAAGCTTTCTGCCAATCTAAATAGGAAGTGTGAGAAGCAGCTAGATCAAGTAAACACGAAGCGTTCATAACCTAGATGCGAGGGCTAAACCCGCCGTGCCTCCACCTGCGCACAGATCAGCGCTAGTTCTGCGTTAGTAGCAAGCACTTACCGACGACAATGTACTCGAAAGATTCAGCGAGGCCCTTGAGTAGACCATGGCCTTTTAGGGCGGAATCAATACTCTCGCGTGTTTGAGTGACGCTTTGTTCTGCAGGACGCTGCGGCACGGAGAGGCGTGCTGACAAGGCAGACTTCTGCTGATTAGCATCGCGGGCGAGTGTATGGTCAAGACACCAAGTGGGCATGGCTGGAGTATCGCTTGAGACTATCACGGGAGATAGCCGTCCCTTTTATCATATCCGCCCTGCACTTCGAATTAAAGTTTTCAGAGTTGCGATGATAGGATCCAACCCATCGCGGTCAGCGGAGATGACCTCGAAGAACCTATCCTATCCTGGAAGACTGAAGGTGCCGGTACTTTGGATCTCGCACGATGACTTTTCGCCGTTTGCTGTACATAGCCGTTAGGAAGTCCACTTTTCCATATCTGTGCCCACTCCTTTGTTTCATATCGGGGTTACGCCAACCCCCTCTCCTTGGAAGTCTGGCTCAATCTCTCACGATAAGTCACATGGGCCCCAACGTGACAGAAAATTGGAAGTTCGAAGTACTCACTCATCCAGGGTTGATTGCACCGGTACCGGTGTTCGCGGCTGCCTTACCTCGGACTCCGCTTCGGAGCTTCTCTACGCCGCATCCCACTGAAGATTCCCGATTTAGATCACTGATTTTGCCAGTGGATGACCCCTGCCCATCGTACTTGGCTTCCTGGAACAAAAATAGATCGAAGGAGATTCGACCAGCACCATGTCAGCTTCCCACTGGATCAGCCATGCACTTGGCAGGCGCCACACGTGAAAGACCCTCGAGCTCCCCGGGCTTGTACGTCTGGACACTGGGACTATGTTGGAATTGAGTAACCCCAGTCCAGCCCCTGACATAGCACAATACCCATGAATACCGACGGTCAGAACTCGCGATGCTTCCGTTCCAACTCCGCGCTACGCTGTGTCCATGGTTGCGGGAACCTTGCCTCAAATAGGGGAGGCCAGTGCCCCATTGTAACTTAGTTTTCGGGGGCAACAGGAGCTACGAACAAGTCGCATGAATGTTCACTGAGTCTGTTTGGCAGGGTGTCTCTAGTTATCTTGCACAAGAGAACTCTAGTGATATTATTCTCGCCCACCATACCAGCATAGACCTACCCGCGAGTCGAGTTAGCCGTGGCTCCGGTATAGGCAAAAGGGAGGTGGATCATATGAAGATCGACGCAGTCGTGAATCACGTTCAACAATAATCGTCGTAGCAGCTAACTTTACTGCTGCGGGCGTCTAAGCGTCTTGGCTAGAAACAGAACAGCGTTGCATTTGGAACAGGCTTGACAGCAGGAGGCGTACAGACATACTGAACCAACAACCCCAATAAAATATACGCACTAGCTAGATACGTCGCTACTTTTTGCCTTTTCGCTTGCTTGGGGTCTTTGGACCACTGGTGGCAGTAGTCTTTGCCTCCGTTTTCGGTGCGACGGTCGGTGGTGCTGTGGTGGGTGGTTTCTGAGCCACTTTTGACCCCGCTTTTGGCCGGGCTCGGGTGGCCGGCTTGTGAAAGAAGTTTAAGAGGAACGTCGCCAGGCCTCCGCTCATTATATACATGAGCCACTTGGGTACCCGAACGAGATAGCTGTAGACTGTCGCCAAAGCCAGTGCGAAGTAATCAAGAACCCATTCCCTACGATGCAGATAAATCCGAGAAAGAAGTATATACGAAGAGTCATGCCAACCTGTTTCCCCCTGGACCAAACGCGGACGTCCATGGTTCTCTGTGACGCCACCCTTCCTCCTTGAGAAATTGATACAGCACCTCGGCAGTGAGTCGAAACTGGCCAGCTCTATAGAATCGGAGGGTTTTTCCTCGATCCTTCAATACGACAAGCGTCGGTGGACTGAGAAGACGGATGAGCGATACGGAGCAGCGAGGGGACACAGATACGTACGACCAAACCGCCCATTTAGTGGTAATCTTTGTGACATCCAGGTAATCAATCCTTCCAAATCGCACATGGTCTAAGCCGCCTTTCTCCAGTGCATAGTTATATGCTGCATCAAAAGACTCATCTACAAATTTGGAGATTCCTTCAGGTTGCCCCGCGGTAGAGGTTCTGCAAGAACGTTCTCGAATAAGTCGGCATGGCTTGGTGAAAAGACCGGCTTACATTACAATGAACCATACCCGCCCTTCCTCCTCCTCTGATGTCATTTCTTCATTAACAATCATATCTGCATAATTGGGGTCTGTGATAAGAGGGATCCGCTCATCCCAGACCATGGGGGGTGTTCCGGTGATGTTGATGCCAATGACATTGGAAAGGGCCGCAAGAGGGCCACCAGTAACCAAATTGTCGAGGAACGAGGGCTTCGGTGGGGTCATTCCGCGTTTTCCAGCCGTTTCGGTGGACTGGGCAGCGGTGGACTGAGCCTGGGTAGACAAAGTGGGCACGGGCTGTCCTGGAGTCCACCCCGCCGAGAAATACTGAGCACTCGCCAGTCCGGCGAATACGAACAGGCTTGATACCAGAGCTAACGGCTTCATGGGTATTGTGACGAGTAGCTTTACTTACTAGTCACGGTTTGAGTTTGATCGAAGGTGACGTGCCGCAACAGGATCAGGTTTCAGGTTGCTACTCTACGGTACTAGTTCAAGAACGTAAAAAATGTAACATACGGTACATCTGGCAACCCTTGCATCCAACCGCCGAAAGCAATGCGGTGATGGTGTAAAGGCGAGCCATGGCAGTCAGTGCCAGCTAGCCGCGGCGCTGTGCACAGCCGGTGTCAGGACCTTGGTTCGCTCGACACATCATACTCAGGCACCATCATCAGCACCGCCCACCGCGGCTAGTCCAGTATCTCCAGCAGTTTTACTAGACGACAAAGCACACGAGCGCCGTCAGAGATGCCCCGAATAACGTTTGGCCGGCCAGCCTGGTTTCTGCTTCTAATAGTAACCCCCTGGGCTGGAGCAGTGCCGACCGACGGTGAGTTCTGTTGGCGGTACAGCGAGATCGACACCCTCATGTCACGTCCGACCGTAGTTCCTTCAGCTGCCTCGTTCTATGTCTCCAGCCTTCCTGGCCTTCATCAAGACACCACCCATCCGCTACACATATACGCTGGACATATTGTCTCCGACCCAAATGCAGCCTCTGCCAGCAGCCTCGACGTGCTTGCGCACCTGTTTTTTGTCATGGTGAAGGCGCGGCGAGCAGCTGATAAAGAGAGACTGATGTTCTGGTTTAACGTGAGTTCGTATATCCCTACCGCGTCGCCACCGACATGAACTATAATTCCGCTAGGGAGGACCAGGTTGCTCATCATTTGATGGGCTCATGATGGAAGTGGGCCCATGGAAAACAGACGGGCAGGGCGGCTTGAGAACTGTCGAAGGAGGCTGGGAGGAGTACACTACTATGGTCTACGGTACGGAATGCTATTTATTGGTTTGGCTCTATTCGCGTCTCACAACATGGCAGTCGACCAACCTGCGGGAACGGGACTGTCGTATACTAGCACAAATCACTACGTACATACACTAGAAGAGGTGTGGACTCTCATTATGCTTCATGGCCTCACCGCGTCTGACAATTCTTGACAGGCTACGGACCATATAATTCACTTTCTCAAAACTTTTTATCGGATTTTTCCAGAGTATCTATCGGTGGATGTCAGTCCCTCTCCTCGTACTGCTTTCAGGTACTCACGATTGACAGACCTATCTCGGTGGCGAAAGCTTTGCTGGGCAATATATCCCTTATTTTGGTATGATGATCCGCCCCATTCTAATATCAACCTTTCGGAAACCGACATGCACACAGCGGATGCTATTCTCAGATCAGATCTCAACATTCCATTGCGCGGCGCCGCCATCGGAAATGGCTGGATGGATGGCCGTAATCAATACTCTTCATATCTCGAATTTGCAACGGCGCAGGGTATCATTGATGTGGAATCACAGGTATATTTTGAGTCTATTACTTCCACGTGCGGGCACATGACAACGGGCTCTTGAATTGAAAGGCATACAGAGATAGCCAACGGGATACAGATCATTGTCTCGCCCAATTCGATAGTATAACTCCGGAACCAATAAATACTGACGATTGCGAGAGGCTGACCAATACAGTCCTCGAGTCGAAGATACGGACGTAGGTGCAAGTTCTGGTTCTATTTCACCGCACTGCTGACGGTACGCAGCGTGGATGGGATCAAAAAGTGTATCAACATTTACGATGTGCGATTAGAAGACGAGTTCCCAGCTTGTGGTATGAACTGGCCACCGGACCTCAAGGACGTTTATTCTTACCTTGCGGTATGTCCTCAATATTCGAATTGTCCTGCACGTTGTTGAGCAGCATCTGCATGTCGACACTTGTAGCGTCCAGACGTCGTCAGAGCATTGCACGCCACCGCAAAATCCGAGAGCTGGGTCGAATGCCACGGTCGCGTTGGGACCGAGATGCGCACTCACCTCTCAGCGTCCTCTATCACGCTTCTCCCTAGCGTCATCGAACGTATCCCTGTATTATTGTTTGTGGGCGACAAAGACTACATATGCAACTACATGGGCGTCGAGAAAATGATCGATAGCATGACGTGGAACGGGGAAAAGGGTCTTGGCGTGAGTCCTTTGTTATTTGTTCCCCTCCTCTATCTCCCACTATATATGCGCGTCTTCTGTTCGCCACTGACGTTTCTTGTGTGTAGGCGACGCAGATCGAGCCATGGACCGTCGCTGGGGAACCAGCCGGGACCTGGACTTCATCGCGAAACCTCACTTACGTCAAGGTGCGTAGTTGCCGTTCATAGCATGATATCGGCGCCATCGCTCTTCGTATGCAGGTATTCAATGCGTCACATATGGTCCCGTACGACGTCCCCAGCGCCGCGCATGACATGATCCTCCGTTTCATGGGCGTGGACTTTTCGGCCATCCTTGAAGGCTCAGCGCGCATACCGAGCAGCGTCGGCGACGACGTCAAGCCAATCTTTATGGACGACGAGAACCTACCCGTCGCGTCTGAACCACCGCAAAAGACGCCCGAGGAAACGAAAGCACAATGGGACGGTGAGCGTCACTCGTTCTTTCTGGTCGTTTGGCAGGGAATGATGGACTGACAAGTGATGGGTTGCAGCATATTACAATACTGGGACGGCAGCGCTGGTCTTTTTACTCGTCGGTATCAGCATCGGTGTATGTTTGTGGTGCAGACTCCGCAAGCGACGCATACAGCTTTCAAGAGAGGCCGATAACGCGGAAGAGAATATACCCCTTAGAAGTACTTCCGAAGCGGACGAGGAAGAGTTGAACTCTGAGCAAACTCGGCGAAAGAGGAAAGGCAAGGAGCGAACGGTCGAGGATGATGAGGGAACACCGATCTTTGACGTGGGTGAAGCCGACGAAGATTAACACAGGATTCAGGGTTATCGAGTCATTTTTTCACTGAGCCCTGTCGTAACTGTGCAATAGGACTGCACGATTGTCAGAGATGGTGGAGCAATCTGATTTCGGACCAAGTTTAGTTTACACTTGAATTTCACCGATGATGACCGTATCTACCCATTCTCCAGCAGGTAGGTGCGATGGACCGCCCTCCTGAAGGGTGGGTAACTGCACCAGCGCATTCGCCCCACTGAGGCTTGCCACCCTGCTCGACCTCTGACCTCCCGTGCTGTACGCCTTGAGGCCGGCCGGCGTCGATCTCACAATGACACGATGGAACTCCACTCGAGGGTCTAGCCGCATTGGGCTTTGAATCTACCCACACCGTAGACGTTTGTTCTATGATCCCCGTCACGTCACCATGGACAGAAGCTAAGGCTTACCTGTGCTTTGACGCGCGGGAGCTGACACTTCTCCACCGGCCATCCGCCCAATCTCCTGAGCGCAGGCACCACGAACACGTGGAACGTGACGAGCGCCGACGCAGGGTTTCCCGGAAGCGCAAACAAAAACTTGCGCTCGCCTGGCTGGTCAGGCACGGGCATGCTCGCGAACGTCGTCGGCTTCCCGGGTTTCATGGACACGCGACCAAAGTGGACCGTTCCCCCGAATCGTCGCTCGACGACGGGTTTGATGAGGTCGCTCGAACCCATCGAAGTACCGCCCGTGGTGAGAAGTAAGTCCGCTTCTCGGAGTCCTTTGACAAGGACTTGGACGTGTGCGTCGACGCTGGAATGCTTTTTCTTCAGTCGTGTGGCCTCTAGTCGAGAAAATCTGGGTCTCACTCGTCGGGGACTATCCCGAGGTCAACGACTGTGTAACCCATCCCTTCGAGGGTTGCTTGCAACGAGGGGCGGTTTGTATCGTATATCCCACCCCATCCTTCGCTTGGAAGTGGACTCGGAGATTGTAGGTCCACGATTTCGTTTCCCGTGCTTAATATGGCTACGACAGGCTTGCGTCGCACTCTGACCTACACGCACGTCGTCGCAGTGTTCAATAGGATGAACAGTGGCGAACACTAGTCCAGCTAGACTGACCTCCTTCCGTCCGACAAACACCAGTGTACCAATCTCACCTCCCAAACTTGTGATCATCTCGTCTTTCTGTAGCACCAGGTCTCCTGTACGCACGTCTGAACCGGGGTGTCTTACGTTTTCCCCGACGGGAACTTGCACGAGCGTCTTCACCTGACTCTCTTCGAGGTCTTCGCTGTTGGCGTCTTTGACGGTAGACACGAGTTCTGTGTCTTCTACCATGATAACTGCGTTTGTCCCAGCAGGGAGTGGTCCGCCGGTATTGACGCGAAATATAGACCCCTGTGGGACATCCTCCGCAGGTGCATGCGTTTTCCACGTCAACACGTTGTAAACACCAGGGGGGTCAGAGGCTGTCCGTCCAGAAAGTCAAACCAACCATTCGGAGCTGTGGTTGTATGGCTATCTTACATCGTAGTGCGTAGCCATCGACATTGGTGGTCTGCGAAGATGGGACGTTCTGCGGGGCGTATACATCCTCTGCGAGTACGTGTCCCGCGAGCGTTGGGGTGACCTATACAGCGCGTTAATCAGAACGATGCATGTCGCTAGCGGTGGTCACGGACTGGCAGCTCCACTGGCCTCAAAGGTTGTACCTCGGACAAGATGAGCTGGAGAGCTGCTTGAAGACTAATCTGTGGGTATGGAGATTTGCGATGACGACCTGGAGCTGTGGACGCGTCAGTAGCACCCATTGACGTTGCAGTTCCTCACTTACCAGGCGCTGACGGGTCATGGGAGAGTAGTGTCCTAGGTTGAGGGGCTGCATGCCCCCCGTGATGGTGGTGGTGATGGTGATGGCCGTCATCAGGCGAGCCAGAAACCGAGGTGTGACTCGTCCCCAACGCGGCGTGCACCTGCTTCCCGCTACCACCCTTGATGAGGTCGATCGCATGGGCGACAACGCCATTGGAGAGAAGTGCCTCCATGTTCTCCCTCACTGCCTTGATGCTCCCTGGAAGTGTCACCACGAGGGTGTTCTTAACCGTCCCCGCGATTGGCCTCGACAGCGCTGCGAACGGCGTGTGCTTGATAGACGCCGAGAGCAGGAGGTGTACGATCCCCGGCGCATGTCGCTCGATCAGTGGCGTTATTGCCTACAGCAGCGGCAGAAACAGAAACCCCTCTGTTGAGTACTCGTTCGAAGCAGTGGAACCCGGAAAGGCGGACACGGTACCTCGGGCGTCCTGTCTCGCACACCGAACCCCGTGCCGCCCGTGGTGATGATCCAGT
>JBBPKI010001118.1:0-14678 GCA_038089155.1 Nevesoporus exiguus
GTAGATGTGCAGAACGAACGCCAGGGCTTTCCAGGGCTTGCATGCCCGTCTTGCGTACACCGAAGTCACAGAAAGGAGCCCACTTTTCGCTACAGGTTATACAATTACTTGGTGTCTTCAACAGATGCCAGTGTTATTCATCCGTACTGACGAACGTACCCTCGACTCTCCGACTGGAATGACGTCTTGAACCATTCCAGTCATACACGCGCAGACCGGGTGGACGACAAATGCAGGTTCAAGGCTCCGCTTTCGATGGTATACGCATAGGGCAGGTATGACCTCAACCGTGCGCGCATTCTGCTAAACGATCGAGGTCGGCCCGGCCAGTATGACGCGGATGCCACGATCAGCGTGGACTCCCCATCTCGGATCTCGCAAAGGTGGTAGAAGGTGAAAAGGTCCCTTCGGGCATACGTTGGTCGCATGTTGTACAGAGAAAGTCAATATGCACCACACCCCTCCCGAGAGTGTCGCACATCTTTCATCGACATCGCGCACCGTGCAAGGGCGCCACCCACGTCATCTGTCCGCATCCCCACACTCCCCCACCTTGTTCGCCATCATGAAATGCACCGTCAGGGCCTCCGAGACAATCAAACTAGAGCCAAACGTATATGGCGTCATCAAATCACCAAAAGGAGGTGGAGACACGAGAAACACACGCGTCCCCCATGGCACGTCACGCGTCCGCCACACGCTAGCGTCTCTCTCGCAACGTTTCTCCTGCCTCTCCACCACCACATTACCCAAATGCGTACTACATATCCCCCTTGCAAAGTGTCTGGAGAAGAGACGCGTCAGCTTCACCCATGACATCACAGGTCTCCCACTTCTTTTCATCCAGTTCCATTGCGGTGTCAACGCGACGCTGTCAGCCCACGCTTCATGTCCGCTTCATCTTGTCGCACCTCGTTTGAGTCGGATACTTGCCGATGATTGGTCCGGCGTCGAATATACCCGCCTGGCAGTGCTCAAGATCAGCTGAAAGCGATTCCAATGCGCGTTTCGTGAACCCTCGGACTCGCGTGTACTCCCACTGCGCGCGAGTACGTAAGACAGCAATCAATCAGTTACTGTGAAACTAAAAGTGTCGCTCTTACCCACCCTCCCAACGTCTGAGGCGCGAGGCGGTCTGTGGGTCATCGCCGTGGGTGGGACAGACCCAGAGAATGGAGAGGAAGCGGCGCGACCTACACGTTTTTGCAACGTCGCTCGCACAACTACGCAAGGGACGGCGCCACCCTCCTATGTTCTGTTTTTCGCACCCTTGGCGCTCTCACGAGGAATCTCGATGTGGAGAGGAACGTCTGGATGCCATCTTGACAAGTCTCGTCTCGCGCATGACGTGCTTCGCGCACCAAGGGTACCCAGAGCGATCAAACGGATGCCCAATAAAAAAAGCAGGGTGGTGGTGCACGTTCGCTCGTCCATATCTCTGATAAGAGAGTGCCACTCCTGTCATTATTGACATGAACTCACATCTGCGACGTCTCATTAGCTGCTTCATTTTTGCCCGCCATTGTGACGTGATATGGACGGATCGCGTGGAGCGCTGCTCATTTCGGAGTGATTGTCATTCGCTCTGGGCGCACAAGGCCCTGCAGAGCACTGGCACGCTCCCGGACGCCACAAGGAGAGCGCCGACGGAATAAATCGGAAGAGAAGAGGGGCGAGAGCATGTCGGATTACAATTTTGGCGGGTAATTACTCAGATATGTCGGATCTGTAGTAGAGATGAAAACGTCCATCTCCGACAAACGGGTGTAACAAAGCAGAATACCTAACCTCTCGACACTCTCGTTTACTCGTACTGTCACCTGCCAAGTCTGTCGACCCTGATAAAAAGTATAACTAGCCAGTGGCAAGTCTCAACTGACTGACCAAACAGGTCCGCTTAAAAACGTCATCGGAAGAGCAGCAACACGCCGTCGCGCGTCGGACCAAGGGATAGCCAGCCACCTTCTCGTTCACAAATGCGACCGAATATCGTATATCGAATTTCCGAGGACGACGCTCCATGGTATTGTTCCCGATCAAAATTGGCATTACCCAGGGGTCGCGATCTCTTCATCGTCATGTAGAATATGAGTTCCCCTTTGATCTGATATACTGCCAATATTGATCACTCCGCAGATCGAAGGCGAGGATGCGATGCAATGCCGTGTTTTCTTCCATAACTATCACTGAATTTGAGTATTAAGTAACGACCTTGATGAGTGCTGAAAATAGACCGGCTCGGTGCGAAGTAACCGGGTTGGCGTTCTGTACCAAGCAGCAGGCCTGGCTTGCAACGGTCTAAGTTAAGACGGCGAGACGACATCGTGTGGTCGCGAAGATGGGCAATCGCGTGTGAACCCACCCGGAACGAAAGGGAGGCCATGAGGCGGGAGATGGTCTCGATTGCACCCTCACATGACCACTAGAGAGCATACGATTTCCTAAATACGATTGTAAGGTTTGTAGTTTTCATCACGAGTTGCGCGACACGTCAAACGAGATCAACTAACCAACGTGGCAGCTGGACATATGGATCCGAAATGGTGGCACAAGGCTGCGCTGGACAAGAACAGCTGCTATCGGTCGTGTTTCGTGCGCGATATCCAGCCCGCCGTGGAGCAGAAAGGAACCATTCGAATGGTAAATTGTCATCGCGTTATCCCGTGTCAGCCTGAAACGATCAAAAATCCAAATATCAGGGGCGACATTGGACCACTCAGAGAAATGATGATCTGGTATTGTGCAGGAATGTACGCGTTGTTCCTGAGACCATCTCATTTCACCGCTTTGGAACAGATCTCGCCAGAGTCGGGGCCTCGGCGATCCCATCTAGGAAGGAACGAGGGGCGGTGACTTGCCATTGATAAATGGCCGAAATTGCGTCACCAACGCCATCCACGAAAACGCTCAGCAGCCCAGGAAGAAGTGTGTAATCCATTGCTATGGTCCCGCGGACGCTAGAATGGAAAGCATGCTTATTCCGCCTGGCTACCACTCACATTCTCCCGTACCTCATCCTGAAATCCATGATGTTACTCGTTCGAATCTGGGATCCGACCCCCTACGTAGGTGAGACGGCTGTACATCATGAGGTTAATGAAGGTATCGGCGAGACACGATGTGCAACAACTTCGTGCAAGCGAGCTGGGTATAAAATGTCGGAGAACTGAACACAAGGGATCAGCAAAAAAGCACTCCTCTCTCGAGATCTCTCATACACATACCTCTTTGCTCACAATGCCCGTCGTTTTTATTACCACTATGGCTCACTTCCACTCTGTGGTAAGGTACTCATTACCATGGATAGGATGACACCATTAACCTTCCCATGTCCAGGTCAGTGGTACACAACCCGTCATCATCGAATTCTGGGCCGAATGGTGTGAAACGTGCCAGCCAATGGCGCAGTTCTACGACCAACTAGCCGCACAAAACCCTATGGGGCAATTTTACCGACTTGATATCGAGGAGGTTCGGGAAATTCACCAGGAACTGGGTGTCCGAAACGTGAGCCGTGTCACCCGGGAGGATCATGAATGGAATACTGACTACGACGTGCGATCAGCTGCCCGCGTATAAAGTGTATGTAAAGGGCGTTCAAATTGGCGAACTAGTAGGTGCAGATCCAACCCAACTCAGCGTAAGCAGATTCTTCAAAGACCACACGTGCAAGCTAACTCCTCGTGTGGTGCTTTAGCGGCTCGTTTATAAGACCCTGAGTATGTGAGCTCGCGCTAATTGGTTCGGGGATTGCGGTGGACGACTTGTCGTCTCACTGTACCTATTCATAGATGAGATTTCACGAGGTTCAGTTATGTGCTTTCATAGACACGATTTGCGGATGTGCTTTAGTCTGTGCGGCCTTTTGTATTGGGTTCCTTTGATTTCTTGATGTTATTGTATCTCGGTGTTTGCAGCAAAAGGATCCAGGTGGTGTCCCTGGCCGTCAACGTGTCATCAACCAGCGAGGCGCGTGATCCAGACTCGAGGCAACACGCCTCGCGCCCTTGATGACAAGAATTGGAAAATTGGAACATTTGGCCTCTTTAATGCCGCCGCGTCAGGCCGTCAGACGAATTGGGTGTGAACGCTGCGCACCAGCCGTTCCCAAGACCTGCAAGCGCAAAGGAATATGAAATACGAAAATGCTCCCAAGCGGACTCTGAGCGTCAGCTGAATTTTTGGGCTTCGATTTGATGTAAAATCAAGTGCGTATGGGGGATCCAACGAGGACCGACCTTTATTTAGGATTGGGCTATTGGCTGGCGAGCACCCTGGGGCCAGAGTCCCCATTACCCGAAAGCCCAGGGTGCGGCGGCGCTCCAGTGGGCGCAATCAAGAGTTTCATTACCAGTAATGGTGGATCGTGCGGGTCCTGTGGAAAGCTAGATGATACATCCTTTAGGCTAGGCTATCCTATAAGGTCTCGAGCGGTGCCACCTTTTTGTTTTATGAGTTGTTTGTTTTGGCCAAACATGACATTGCACGCCTCGAGGCTTTGGTGAGACGAAGTCGAGCACGAGCGCAACGTCCAACCCACTCGCCGCCAGACTTGCCTCCCACCACATCCATCATGGCGTCGGTATCAATATCCTCCTCCCCGATAACTCAGGTCTCCCAGCACCAAGTACCAATCCAGTCCAATTTACAGCCTCAGTTACTCACTAGGCTTCTTCTCGACCTACGCGGCAGGCGCTTCTCTGTAGATAGAGAAACTATCATGAACCTTCCAGAATCCGTCCTCTTATGTCTCTTCCCCAACGGCCTCGTCCTTAGTCGACAAAGCGCGGCCTTTACCGACGGTGGCGATAACGAGGAGGACGAGGAAGTTTACGCGGTCGACGTGAGTCTCTTTTGCTCGGGCACTCTGGCCCCTCCGAATTTTTATCCTGGCTGAATTTTATCTGTCACAGTTCGATCCGGAATGCTTTGCATACGTTTTGGATTTCTTCCGGAATGCGTCGGACACGTTTTATGGCACCGCGAGCTCTCCAGGCCTCCTCGCTGCCCAGCAACATCTGCTTGATGGCTCACCCTCCGACTTTGGTCCTTCTGCTTCTCAGAATCCACTTTTGAGCAAACAGGCCATCATCGTACTTCGAGAAGAACTTGAATACTTTGCTATACCTCCAAAGAACAGTCATGCAGCTACCGACGAACAAGGCATCGCTAATGTGCCCCTTCTCGACATTAAACGTCGCTGCGGACAAAATATCATGGAGAAACGAAATATCTTCACTGCGTTGCAGCGCAACGTTCACAAGGAGAATAATATCGCTGAGCAGCATCTCATTGATATGTTGTGCATGAGGTAATTCGGATTGCCTGACGTGCCAACTGGTGTCAGTCGCTGACACTTCGCTACAGTGGGTTCAATCGAGACGACGAGTGGGGCTTCCGCGCTATGGAACCTTCCCGGTGCTGTATATCGTCGATCGCGCTTGTGTTGCTCAAAACGGGTATCGTACATCATCCGCCGGCTCCAAACGGCGAACGCCCTGTCACGATCGACTACAATCAGATGGCCACAGCGCAAAAGCTACTTCTATTTTGGAGGAAACCCGCAGTAGGTTTCTCACGCTTATGAAATTACGCATGTTCGTTCATTGTACCACCCTGCAGCGCAAATGTTGGTGGGACGGTTTGGAGGTGGATTTGGGACAGCCTGGGGACCCGACCCAGATAGTGAAGCTTTGGGCGAGAAGGGTCTGGACACTCGAACTCAGTTTGGTTTGTGTTGTTCCGCCTGATTTGGCAAGGCTACGCGTGCTAATCGCGTCATGTGCAGGTTTAGCCGCGATTGCTACACGTTCCTCCTTTCTTTCACTTTACGACCAATGTCATCCCACGGTTTTATCACCTATACCCATCGTCCATGTGCAGCCTATTCTAATGATATAACGCACGCTAGCATCTTGCAATCCGGTTCAATTCGGTAGGGAAATTGCGTCGACACGCGATAGAGCAATTGTATAAGATCATTCAATTGCCAGAATACTGGCAATCGTACTCGGGCAACATCGCAAGCACCAACCACGCCTCGGATAAATGACGATAAGATATCCTGATTCTAACCTACACCAGTGTTTCTTTACTACCGCAACACCGCGAAATATTCGGTTGGCACGGTTTCACGACCTGCCTAAATTACACCAGGCTGAGGCCACCCTGGACAAGGGTCTGAATGGAATAGGTCAGCGCCGCAGTAAACAAAGCCTTGCATGCCACTCATACCGTCAGGCGCTGTTGGTCGGCGCCAACCAAGTCGTTAACACGCTGACCGTTCTTGAACACGATGAATGTGGGCATCTAGTCGGACGATCAATCTAAGTGCTCGATCAAAGGAGGGAATATCAAGAGAACAGACCGCTCGAATCCCCACTTTGGCAGCGACCCCATCAAGCTGATCGACATCGACCTTGCCATAGTAGACGCCGTCATTTGGGTTCTCCGCCGCGAGTTTCTCAAATATGGGCGAAATAAATCTGCATGGCCCGCACCAAGTCGCCCAGAAGTCGACGATGACGATTTTACCGCTGTTAATCTGCGGACAGACTCATCGCATCGCGCCCCAAGATCGGCAGAATGAAATATGGACGCACGATAGCGTCGAACTCCTCCTCGGATTTGATTTCTTGTACCATGATGTGGATGACTGATGGAAGGTTGTACGTGTGCTTCTTTCTGGGGGAGATGTCTGAAAGGAATGGTCCCGCATTCCACTTTTATATCCTCACAAATCCTGTATTGATGGCCTCATCGGATCACGTGACATCTGTCAGCAATGACATCACTTACAAAGCCGCTCGGTCATGTGCGAGTCTTCCTCATCCTCTTTAAACACATACGACGGAGGAAGTTGCAATCCGCCGTGGATTGACCGTGCTTTCTAATCGTATTGCTTGACAGGAAGTGAGCTTTCCAGAAAGACCTGGAATCATCTCCTTGGGGCAAATCCACAGGAAGTGGAACCATCAGGACACCGTTTTCGGCGCCAGGGAATCCTCTGATGCCTTACCGGGTACTTCCTAGAACATTCGGTCCGAGACGAGCACACTCCAAGCCCAGAGCACTGCGATAAAGCAAACACGCTGTCTTAGGTAGATTAATCATGCTTGTGTGGTAAACCAAGAAGTCTATATACAAGAAAAGTGTTCGTTTACAATACAGCGACGTGCGCTTGATTACAGCAATGAGGCTCTAGAATTTCTAAATGCTGTTGCAACGTGCGTCCGAAATGAGCGTGGTGGCAAGCGATGGTGCCACCTTGCGGTTGGATGGCGTGATAGTGATCCGCAGGGAAGGTTCTTGTGCAGCATGTACCGTAGTTGCTCCAAGAAAGGAAAACACCCAGAAGAAAGATAGAGTAGGCCATCGAACCGGCTGCACGACATTCGGGTCACCGCTTTGCGTACCGCAGGAACCGCGAGGCAACTGAGAAAAGGGGGTGAACGTCAGACAAGCCGGGGAGGCAACGATAAGAAGGTTGAACTCACCGATAGTCACGATGACGTTGAAGACAAAGTACGAAAACAAAATAAACGCATCACGCCAACGATTGTCAAAAGCGATATTGAGCGGTGCGAAGAATTGGTCTCCAACCTGTTTATCCACCAGTCAGATCACAAAGCACGCATGTCTCGCAAGCGCGACGCACCGAGTATTGGCAGTAGCGGCACAAACTGGCGTCGAGAGGATTATCAAGGTAGCCACCAAAGGCATTGACAAAGTCCCCCGCCCACTCTTGACAAGTCTGGTTCGCAGGGGGGTTGAAAACGTTGAACTCATCGGCAGCACACTTGATAACCAAACCGTGAAGTTCCGTCGACAGCATCGCCGAAAGTGTCCGGGTGTAAGGTGTTAGCTGGTAAAGCCAGTCTCGCCAGAAGCGGGACATCGTCGGGTACGGAATAGTGACACCGCAGAACAAGGAGAGAGCAATGCCAAGGAAGGGGTTGAAGAGAACGGCGATCTGGATGGAAGGAGATAATGCCGCGACAACTTGACCGATGGAAACACCAAATAGTTCCATAAAGATGGTGATCAACAACTGGAAGCCGGTCCCGTTCAAGCCAGTAGCACCCTGTCCGAAGCGCATCGAGTACACCATCAGAACCCAGTACACAACCGCGCAAAGTATCGAATATGGAATCTCGCCAATGAGCTGGGCGATGGCGAAAACGTAGGGTGAATATATCCGACTTGACGACTCTCGAATGAAGGTTCCTGTAGATGCATAGTATCAGAACAGTCTTCCGTAAAATACCGGCATACTTACGTCTATTGAAGACGAACATGGGCTCAAGCTGGGTCATAATAATCGCAGGCAACACGACAAGCCAGAAACTGCCAGAGAGATACGTGCATTAGAGATTGATGTCGCCTAGAGAAGAAATGGGACCCACATAGCAAAGGCACGATACTGCAGGTCCCGAACAGAGTGTCCCAAGTTCAGGAACGACAGCGAGATAAACAATGAGAAGAATGCGTGTACAAACAACCTGCTGAACACATAGTCGGGCGAACGCCATAGCGCAGTATTGTTACGTTTGATGACAGTGCGCAGCTGGTACAAGAAGGATGTCGCATCTGCATGTTCAGAGTAAGAAAAGCTCGTTGGACCGGAAGTCACCAGCTTACATGCACGCGTTTGGCTTTTCTCGGTGACAGGAACAGCCAGCCCCTGAGCTTTGATTTCGTTGATTTCAGCGCACACCCGCTGGTACTCGGGCGAGTCGAGCCAGACGTCCTTCCAATCGCGGGGCCCAACTCGAGGAGAAAGCCCCGCTCCGATCGCCTCCAGCATATATTCTGCGGGGTTCACGTTCGAAGGGCAGAACGCACCATTCTTGGCAAAGTACTCCTGAATGACTTTCGAGTCCTTGCCGATATCTCCAAAGTAGACGGTCTCTCCGCCCCGTTCCAACAACAAGAGGCGGTCAAAGCTCTCAAACAGCAAGCTCGAAGGCTGATGGATCGTGCACAGGATGGCTTGTCCTTGATCTGCGAGTTTACGCAAGAAGCGCACCAAATTCCATGCGCTCTGCGCGTCCAAGCCAGAAGTCGGTTCGTCCAAGAACAGAAGGAGTTCAGGTTTGCTCGCCAATTCCACACCGATGGTAAGACGTTTGCGTGCCTCTACGCTCAAAGTCATCACGAGTGCTTCCGTGAAATCTTGAAGCTCCAAAAGTTCAATGATCTCTTCGACGTAACGGTTCTTCTCCTTGATAGAAACCTCAGCAGGTTGCCGCAAGTAAGCGGAGAATCGCAGCGCCTCCCGAACCGTGGCTGTTCCCTCGTGAACGTCCATTTGTTCAGCTATGCATAGCTGTCAAAAGAGGCAAGTAGCGAAAAGCATCGAACGTACCATAAGCAGTTCCGCGGGCAAAGTCTGCACCAATGGGCCGGCCGTCGACAAGGATGTCGCCTGTAACAACACCAATGTTTTTCCTCTGCGCAAGGACATCAAGACACGTAGTTTTCCCTGTCGCACGTGTCGGATTCATTGTGGATTAAAACACTGCGACATAAACACACCTGCACCAGAGGCACCCATCAGTGCTGTCAACGTCCCAGGTTTAACGTAGCCGCAAACGTCGTGGAGGAGTCTTCTCGTCCCACCAGGCACAGGAACATGATAGTTGAGATTCTCCCACGTGAACGCCCTCCTGTGTGCTTTGGGGCTGGCCCTAAAACATGGAGATCAGTAAGGTGCAGTATTCATGGTACCACCGCAGAAGACGCACTTGTCCTCGTCACGTGACTGCCTCTGCGTCTTCTCCTCATCAACCTTCTCGCGTCGTCGGGCCCTTTTCTCACGTTGGATTTCGTTGAGTGCTTTCGTTTCGTTGTCTTCCTTGGCATAAATGTAAATCGAGCCACCCCACATTTTTGGCTGGAAATTGTGCGGTTTAGCACTTGGGAATCAAACTACCTTCAAATGCCTCACCGAGAAATATTCGATCGCGATTACCTGTGTAAACAAGAAAAAGATAAGGAAAGCAATGAGTACCACCAGATTGCGCCGCCAAATGTCTGCAGTAGTGATACCATATCCAGCCTCCAGGTAGTTGTTGCCGATGACCACGTTACTCCCCGGCTGTGCACCGAAGAGGGTGCAAACCTGGTTAGGACCTAAGTTGTTCCTGTTGTAGTACGTTGGCCTCCGTTAACCGTCGTGGAATGAAATGACGAACGGATATTTAGTCACTCCGAGCCCATTCCTGGGAATGACATAAGAACCATCACAGGTCAGCGACACGCGCATGAATTCGTTCTCCATGGCTCCGGCCCATGCATAAGATAGGGGATTCAGGTAGCTCTATCTACAGGTCAGAAAGCTTCGCACGGAACAGACAAAACTCACGATCCAAAATAGCCATCGCTTCATCTGGAAAGTGGGTATCATGTATCCTGAATATTGGATCATGTTCGGGAGGAAGAACGTGGCAAGACGGAATGCGCTATCGAAGTTGATGCATAACAAACCAAAGGTTCGGAAGAAACCTTGCATGGCCAGGTAGGCCAGATAAACGAACAGATGGAATGTGAAGAATCCGCCAGCAGAGCGTGCCCTAAAGACAGAATGAGACAAGACAAACGCGAAGTTAAGGGGGACAACTCACAAGTCCGGCATGAAATAGACGATCACGTTGAAAACGAAAACTCGAACCGCCGAGAAGGGTATATCCGCGAAGAAGTTAGCAAATACCAAGGCAGAGGGCCGGTAAAAGCCATAACCGATCTGTTTATTTGCTATCGGTCGTCCCAACATCATTGTGGGCATCTGAACAGAGTTGGTAAACAACGACATTCTGAACAAACGAATGATAGAAGCTCACCTCTGAGAACGCATCGAAGCAAATGGTCAACATTCCAATAAAGATCACGCTACCACGCGTGAATCCCCCTTCAGCCGTATGGGGCAAGTTGAGAAAGGCGCCACCAATGACTAGAGCAAGTATCTAGAAAGACCGTCAGAACCGGTTCCCGTTGACGCAGGAAGACTAACAGTAGCCATTCCGAAACTCGTCGTCAATTGAAACCTATCCTGAAGACGGACGCGAAATTGCCGAATCGTGAGGGCCTTTACTTGACCAGCGAAACCGAGCGTATATGGACTCTTCTGTGAGACACTGCGCTTTTTGTCTGCGACGACAGCAGCACGAAACGCTTCTTGGTCTTCTTTCTCGGTCTCCATACGATGCTTGAACTCGCCAAGAGACTGCTGGAGCTTGGCGTAGGTAGGTGAGCCCTGGAAGACATTTTCGAGGCCGTCAGGGGTAGACGGCGTGTCACGCTCTGAGCGACCATCCGCAAATTGACGTTCATTTGGATCCGTGCAACCGGTCAAATAATCCGGTGTGCTTTGACGAGGAAGAGACCCATAGCCTATGTTCTCGAAGTACGCGCGAGCTTCCGAGACAGGTCCAAAATACACTTGACGGCCCTTGTCCAATATAAGGACCTTGTCAAATAATTCATAGATGCTCTCGCCGGCTTGATACCTGAAATTTGTGGTTAAGATACGTCGACGCTCGGTGTTCCTGAACGTACAAGCTAACGAAGGTCGTCTGGCCAAGTACGTCAGTCATGATGCGCAAACACTTGGCGAAATCCAATGCGGTGGACGCGTCGAGGCCACGAGTTGAGTTATCCCAACACTGAACGCGAGCACGGGTCGCCATCATCTCGGCAATACTAACACGTTTCCGCTCGCCACCCGATACACCACGCACGAATTCGTCTCCAACGAGAGTTTGATGAGTGTGGGAAATGTTGAGCATTTTTAGCAGGGTATCCTGAACCATCGTGTTGAACTCCTTCCTGGACACGCCTGGCAGACGACCATCTGGCCCAGGAGTCTTCGTCGAAAGTGCAAATTCCATCGTCTGAGCGACCGTCAATGTGGATACATGAATATCGCCTGATAAATAATCAGACTAGAGAAACACAGTATCAAGGATGGCTGGTCATACCTTCCTGATTATAGGCCACTTCTCCCTTGTAGTACTTGGCCATCTCCATAGCGTTAATGCCGGCATACCGAACATCGCCTCCGACGGCCGCATATTCATCTCGTTGATTAGCGATAGTCTTGAGAAATGTGGAGCACCCAGCCCCTGGGCAGCCTAAAACTAGGCACATTTCGCCCGGTTTGAGGACACCAGATGACCTTACGTACGATCGGCAGTAAGCAATAATTACAGACACCGTCGTAATAACGACTTACTTGTGCAGTATGGTTCTTGTGGGTGGTTGGCGGTGAGGTACAACACGCATGATGTATCCCCATAGCCAAAGAAAGGGTGCAAGAAAGAAATTGATGACGGAATCTACAAACGATCGGTTCAGACAAGTCACGGGAGTTTCTGATGTGAAACCGACCCCCAAAAGTGTTTATGTATATCTGTTTCCGGACATGGTAAGGAATGAATCGGGTAGCAAGATGGAAACACCTGCCTTGTGATCAGCCCCTCCTATAACCTTGACTTCGAGGTCCTCCCAAGTGATGCCGACATGCTTGTGCTTAATTCCAGCAGCTTGATTAGCATCGTTGGAGGACGTGAGATATTCACGGAGGTCGAAGGGTTTGTCAGTTGCATCACCCTTTTCCAAGTCACCACTGTATACAGAGGCAGTTCGTGACGTCTGCTTGGATTGGTCTTTAACGACCGAGCGTCTAGAAAGCTGACGCGCAAGCTCGTTGAAAGTGTCCTCCGCCTCCTGGATGTCGATATGAGGAACGGCGTCGATCTCGAGAATTTCGAGGTGTTCGGTATGGTTGGCGGTGGGTAAAGAGGTTGCTATCCCCTCGTCCATGTTGGCTGAGCGTGCAGGGGGTAGCTCTGATCCCAGAAGAGTTCCATGGCCAGCTATATAAAAGGTTCCCTCGACGGAATTAGCTCGCTTACAAATTCTCTTCTCGTTGCCGGGATATCGGTCTAACTGACGAGCACGATACCACGTATCGGCTCAGCCGCCCACGGCACAGTCTTGAATCCAAGAAGTTACCGGCGCAAAAGTGTCCTAACTATAAGCTTCTCTGCAGAGTGACAGATTCGACACTTGTCAGCAAGTATTGGCTACCCAGTATTTCTTCAGTTGAATTGTTGTTTTCATGCCCTAGTGCAAGAGTGGACTTACTCCATGCCGACCAATGGGAGAGCTCGCCAAGAGAGCAGTTTGATCCCGGGGCCTCCGTGTCTCCGTCGGGAGGTATCCACAAGTCTAACACTGAGTCAAACGGAATAGGTGATGACACATGTATGTTTTTGCAATGCATGTGTCTCGGGGCCCGTCCGACCACACTTTCCCACCGCAATGAGTCACCGGTCCCAAGGCCGCGAGTTGTGCAGAGCGCTGAGGCCGAGGAACGGAATACTGTAGATCTGCCAATAGCGTCCTCCAATGAGGTTGATAGGCCGTCACTCACGTGGCGGAAGTGATGGAAGGAGTCAAGGTTTGAACTGAGTCAGTCTGGAGGCTTCGGGTCCGCTGCTAGCGTACGACTCGATAGGACTGCGAGGGTTCGGAACTCCGGTTCGATTGTTGAACAGCCTCATGGTTTGAACGCAAGGAGCAAAAACTGTGCCGGCAATTTAGCAAGTCCCCGCCAACTGGAAATGAATTTTCCCTCCAGCCATCAGCACTGGATGCTTCCGGTTGTTTCTGGAACATCTGGTTTGGGATACTATCATATCACCTAAAGTGCAACTAGTACTATCTTGAGTGCAAATTCTGAAAATGCACTTAAAACACTGCACTCCTTGTACTCTACAAACTTGAAAATTTTTTCAGAGATGCCTTAGTATCTAGTCCAGCAGAGGAGCAAAATTTGGGTATAAGTTAGATGCTGTTGTGCTTGCAATCCAATGGACAATCATGAGATGTCGAAAAACAAGGACCAGATCATCCCCCGATCTGAGAGATCCTACCAATGAACTTGCAAAATAATGCCTAGAGGTTATGGAGTAACACATGAGGGATCTCTATGCCAATCATAAGAGCGAGAAACTTACCGGATGCTTGCGTAGTGCAAGTATATCGCACTTCGGAGAAGAGGAATCATCACACTCAAGCATGAATGTGACGAGATTCAATCTCCTCTTCGGCATGGGTGGCCGGCTCTACCCAGACCAAGTTAGCAGAAGACACTCCGCCATAGCACGTTCCCCAAAATCTCAGAAACAACGGAGATTAGAAGCTGCTGATGCTCATGAAGCGAAACTCGCTCTAGCTTGAGGCAATCCACGCTGGTACTTGCAAGAACATCATTACCGCAGCGACACAATTCCAGGTCCCTTATCATACTTTCTGCCGACCCTATGAAGAACTAACCGTCTCATGTATCCATGCCCACAAGCACAGGCAGTTACTTTCTGATGCCCAGGAGGAGACAATATGCCATTGGATCACATACATGGGCCTGACTGGGCATCCACTCTCGCGCCATAGTCTTCGCATGAAAGCTGGCGAGCTCAGTGAGAAGTTGCAGGCCACACTCCCTGACACGGGCAGAAAGGAAGACCTTCTCGCCTGCATCACCGCTCATTTCGACAAGTTCCCGCAGCTGAAATTGGATACCCGCTTCAAAGACCTTTTTCTCTCAGACTCCGTGAGATCTCGACTTGGAAAACGCCGCAGTGATGCAAATGATGACCTAATTAGACCATCCA